>JBBPBX010027854.1:25753-37010 GCA_038048925.1 Garcialebias charrua
ATATATGCTTATCTGAATATATATATATGTATTATTACAGTATCTGAATATGTATACATAATGTGTGTGTGAATAAATTGCATCTTTGGTTGTATCTTGCTAAACTTGTCATTAAAGCATTGTATTCCACCAAAATTATTTAAATATGCTAAACTATACGTTCCTATACATGCAGTTTTAATAGCTGTATGCCTAAAATTTAAATATGTGACAATAGGATTACTATTCAGCGTGTTATGATTGATTAAATGCGCTGATACTTTATTATGCCAGCCAAATATATAAGGCTGAGTGGAGCGGTGGACGCCTTCAAGATGGCCGCCTGAAATCTCGTCGGCTCCAAAAGGCGAGAGCAGTCCATGGGGTATCTAGTGTTCTATATATGATATCTATGGTAAAACATCCGTCTTGTCGAAGCTCCAGAATTCACGGTTGAAATCTGTGCCTTCGTGTAAAAAGTTTGTTTTCTCTGCAAAAAGAAGCCGAAAACTTGTTTACTGATGTTTTATATTAAAAGCTTTGTGTGAAAAATGCTATGCTAAAGAGCTCAAACCACACCGAGCGTCAGCCATTTTCAGAACCAAAAAAAAAGGAATGAGAGAGACAGCGTATGTCACGTCAAGGGGACTCCCTTTCATTGCTTACGCCCTCACTATCCATCCTTCGGTTCAGTCTTAGGCCCTGTACACACGTAGCCTGGTGTTTGAAAAATGAATATCTGCGCAAAAAATATCTCTGAACATACAGTACATGTTCAGATATTTAAATTTTTCGTCTACATTTCCCCGTTTTTTTTTTTCACCACAGAGCTTTGTAATGAATATGCTGAACCCCTAGGTGGCAGTGTAGTGCCGTCACAACTCTTCAAAGCAACGACAACTTCCTGTTATTATTTCTTTCTTTTTTTTCATTTGTGTGGACAGACCGTGAGGTTGAACTACTATTAAATACTGTGTTGGAGTACAAAGTTAATAAAACGCAGGAAAATGTTGACTGGGAATCATGTTTGACTGGGAATCATGTCAGAGCAGATATGTTGACATTTTTAGCGCTTTTTTTCTCCGAGCAGTATGTCACGTCAGCGCCGCTCCAGCTGGAGCATAAACCTCCCGTTCTGAAAGTCCACACGCAAACTCGAACGCGGAGAATTCTCAAATCTCCACTTTGGTCTGAGTTTTTTTTATTATTCGTTTATAGTTACATCAACCGGAGTTCACGTGTGGATGAAAGGCCAAACTGCACGATAAACTGTTCGGTTTTACTGATATCCGGCTACGTGTGTACAAGGCCTTATACTGCCATCCAGTGGTCAGAAAAGGTACTACACTCAAAACAATTAACCAACATTTCTTCTTAAAGAGGAACTTACTCCAAAATTAACTTTTTTATCTGATAAACTCCCTAGAATGTGTGTAAAATGTTGTATAGCACACTATGTCTGTGTTAATTTTCATGTTTTTGTGCGTATTTGTTTAAATCTGCAATATTTGGTCCAAAAACCTGTTTACACTAATCCTATTGCACTGTGGTATTGCAGCCTAATTTTCTTATTGGTCAACAACTGTTCACTCTGACGTGTCTTGAACACTGTCGTCACATCCTCTGCTGCGTGAATATAAAAGGTTCAAGCAGAGCCACTCCCCTGCAGAGATTGTTCTCTGCACTTTTCCTTTCTGTCCGCGCGCTTGCAACACACTCTCTCGCGGTGCGTTCACTGACAGTCTGTACGACACATGCACAAGCACCGCTGATCAATATCATTTTCAGATTAGCAACTTATTTATTTTAAGAATACAGTACTTTTCACTTCATCAAACTGTATTAATTGAACTCCGGCGTTCTAAAACTATTTGGTTGTATTTGTTTTCTTAGACTGCGATGGACTAGCGATACATAAATGCCAAGATGGTTCAGAGGCAGGGATCTGGCTTGGGACCGGAAAGACCCAGGTTCGATCCCCGGTCACTACCTTGTGGTATTAATTTCATTAATTTTTTTAGGCCTTTTGTTTCTGATAGATTGGGTGAGAATAGATAAATACATCTACATAATAATTCTTTGTTGTTGCTTGTTTTAAGTTGTTTATTACTAACGTAATTTTAACATTCAAAAACAATAACGGTCTCTCGCCCTGGCCACACCTCCTCGCTCTAACCCCCCCACCTCCTCCCCTCCTTTAGGCAGTGCCTCGACACACCCAATTTGTTGCATTTTTAAAATCTAGTCTTGGGGTGGAGCTACCGTTTCACAGTGGGGTAAGCTCCACTTTAAGTTTGACAATAATTACTAATTATTGTCAAATTTCAAACAAAATTATCGTTTATCGCAATAATTTCTGAAACAATTAATTGCCCAGCAAAATGTGTTATTGTGACAGGCATAGCTTCAAACAGGGGGAGGACCAGTCGCACTCCGCTGCCAAGCTGAAGCTGTGGACGACAGTTTTGTGTCTGCGGTCTAACAGCAGGACAAAACAGGAGGTGGTAAACCGTATCAACAAGACCTCAAAGCAGAAAGACTGTTCAACATGTGCTGTTCAAACGTTTGAAGAGACGCAAAGGAACGGGAAACACTGAAGACCAGAACCACCGTGGTCTGCAGGGAAATTTAGGGCTCATCGCGCCGCTCACGTCCCTTTAGAATCATGTGACCTGTCGTGAAGTTTGTGTACTGAAGCTCAGAACCAGTCTGAGGGACACAGATACACACATCTATCGTCAGCGGTCCACAAGTGGACCAGTGTGCCAGAAACTCAAACCTCTGAGGTGAAAACAAAACCAAGAGGCTCATCTCATCTGCTCGTGAACATCTGAGGTGCAGAGAAATGATAGCAAGTGGTGAAATTAAACGTACCTGGCTGCAGTTTGGTGACTAGACGACAGGGAGGTATAAAAGAATGACGCACGGTGGAGGTTCACTGAGTTTAAAGCTGCACCTCTGCACACGCAGTTCTGTTTTTAGTCAGGTGTTCTCAGTGCAGACACTTACCTACCATGCAACATCATGAAGCAGCTGTCTGACTGGCTTTACAATCACAGCAGCCTCAACAAGCAGCCTTCAGTCAGAACTCTGATCACAACACAGTGTCTGGGATTAGAGGACGAGACGAGGATTTAACCACACAAGAACTGTTAGTTCTCAAAGATGGAGCCGTGAAAGAACCCATCCATTCATTCATTTTGCATTGTTGAAATATAAATCTTGAAGCATTATCCCACCACTTTACAAAACTTGTTATTTGCATGTTGCCTTGTTCTAAATACCATATTTTCCAGCCTATAAGTTGTAGTTCTTTTACTAATTTTCATGTCCTGCGACTTATACGGCGAAGCGACATATTTAGTAGGCATGTAACGGTTGTAGTGGGTGTACCGAACCGTTTCGGTACAGACACGTTCGGTTCGATCCACCTGCGTACCGTTTCGGTTATTTTTTTCACTCATTGAACGTTAATATATGCGCCGCGGAACAAAATTTCCTGGGCGCGTTTCAGCACGGAGCTATTATCGTGTAGCACGCGCAGCATTATTAGCCATTAGCTGCTCGCTCCGGTCTCCTGTTTGGGAACGTTATGGCTTTCTTGTTAAGACGAGCGCACATTCAAAGCTGTGTGTGTGGACGACTCTGCAGCAGACAACACGTCTAACGTGAACGCGCTTGAAAATACGTCATCGGAATGTGAACGAAGAAACCGCAGCTGTTACAAAGTGCGCTAACAACACAGCAGCTGCATTTAAACTACTTCTTCAGGTAAATCAGATCGGTCCAGAGCAATAACACAAACTGTATGAGTTCTGAATCTAAGTCTGAATGTTGTTATATGCGCAGACTTTAAAGTTACTGATCCTTGCTAGAGACACCCATCACTCAAAAAGTTCAGCTCTTTATGAAAAAACTGTATTGTCAACAAGCCCTGGAGCTGATTAAAGCCCTGATGAGATGAGTGAGCTTCAACCGTTCAAGAAGAGGTATTGTTATTGTATTATTATTATCTAAATAATCTTTTTTGTTTAAAATCATAATCTTATTAAAGGGATTGTGACATGATTGTTTTACTATTCATAGAATTACTCAAAATATATATATTTTATCATTTAAATATGTTTGTTTTTGCAAACAAAATGATAAATCACTTTAATTTTGCTTTAAAAGTGATTTTGAACTTCAAGCCGTGTTTAATCATGGGAAATCCGATTACACTCGAACGCACCATATGTGATGTCACACTGGGCAGAGGGCTGTGGTGTCTTTAATAGCGGACAATTTAAAACTGGACGAATTTAGCAATCTATGTGAAGATTTGAGCTATTTGTCTTCATTTTGGGAAGCAGAAAATTGTTTGGGTGATGGAACAAGAAACAACAGGATCTAATTTAGGTCCGATGCTGTTTCAGACTTCCTTCATGTCGAGCTGCTCATACCTGCGCACTGTGACAAGCCCAGAGCTCTGCCCAGTGTGACATCACATATGGTGCGTTCGCGTGTAATGGGATTTCCCATGATTAAACACGGCTTGAAGTTCAAAATTACTTTTAAAGCAAAATTAAAGTGATTTATCATTTTGTTTGCAAAAACAAACATATTTAAATGATAAAATATATATATTTTGAGCAATTTTATGAATAGTAAAAAAATCATGTCACAATCCCTTTAACTTATTTTTTTTTATCTCTTTGTTTTATTACAAGTCTGGGGCAGAGGTAGCTGCTCTCTTAGTCCACTTCAGGGACAGACATCCACCAGAGATCACCTGCAGCAGCTAAGAAGTGTGTGATGACTGAACTGAACTGAACTCTGAACTGTTCCAGGACCTGTCCCACCAAGAAGAGGTTGTGACTACTACAATACAATACAAACATATTTTTGGCATATTTTCAAAATAAACATTTTGTAAGTCTTTATTTTGTCTTTTATTTTGTACCGAAAATAAACCGAACCGAGCCCTCCTTGTAATTGAACCGAACTGAAATGTGATTTTAGCGTACCGTTACACCCCTAATACTTAGGGATTTTCCCCCATATTTTTAGACCAATTTTTGGCTGAGATATGACCGTTTCCATTCATTCTGACAAATAAATGGAGCAGTGTACACTTTCGGCCGCTAGGGGCGCAGTACCACTTTCAACCGCTAGGGTCCACCGACCGTTCCCAGCTCATGTGGTTGACCGCGGCCTCCTCTGCTCTGACTCACTCTGTCGCAGCACGGCCTCCTGCTCTCTGGAGGTCTGAACTACAGTTAGCTCAGTGTCTGACTGTTAGCAAAATAGCTCAAGAACCACAGGACAGATTTTGATGAAACTTACAGAAAGTAATCACTGGATGGACATTTACAACTGATTAGCTTTAGGAGATGTTTGAGCTAAAATTCAATTTATTTATAATTTATTTTCGCAGCGCGCGCACACGTTTGGAAGATGTCAAAGCGAAACAATTTAAATTCAGCTGATTTGACCATTACGAGCATTTAATAAGGAAAAGTTTAGCTCACATACACCTTTACTATAATGTCAGCAAACAAATATACATTTTTTAGCTGTTTATCTTGTTAAATTTAAAAGAAATGCAGCGTTCCCACCCGTGCGGGTGCACGTTTTGCACATAGCAAAACAATTTTTTTAATCCAGCTGATCGCGCATTTATTAAGGAAAAGTTCAGCTCAGACACATCTTTACTATAATTTTCAGCAAACAAATAATTGTTTTTAAAGGGGACCACACATACAAAATTCACTTTTTAATGTTTTTTTTTACTGAACTTTGGGTATGTACTTCATAAAAAAACAGTCCTAGTGCTAAAAAAATGCACCCAGTGGTTTATTTACTCTAAGTATATTTATTTATCTTTGATAGAAACACTCCGTTTGCACTTCCTGCGGTTTGTGACGTCACAAACCGCAGCCACAACCCACACCAAACCTGAGTCCAGCCCCTCACCTAGCAACCCCTGGTGCGGCTCAACCCACTTCAGTATAAAAAACGTCACGGTTGCCGAGCAGTTTAGGAACTGACCTGGCGGTCATTTATTTATTTATTCATTTATTTAGCCCCCGGGGGGGCTATGGGCTCAGCCCTGCTCCAGCCAGCAGCACATCTTGAGTAAAACCAGAATGTTTTATTACCTTGTTTGAATGAACTCTGTCTCGTTGAAACTGTGCACACACACTCTCGCGGTTTGGACTTGTTTCTTATATGATGAAGGACTGCTTTTGCACAACTGTCAGTTTGGTTGAGCGGTTACGACACTTGAGCGGCACGCAGGAGAGCAGGGATCGCATCCTGTCCACGGCATCTTTTTTTCCCCCCTTTTTTTTTAAAGCCTTTTGTTTCGGAGAAATCGGGGTGAGACTAGATATATACATCGACATAATAATACTTTATAATTGTTATTTTTACGTTTTAGTTCAATTTTTAGTGTAATAGCGATCGCTCCCAACGCGCAGCCGGCAGAAAACTGTGCACACACACACTCTCTCGCGGGGCGACAGTCTGTACCATCAAGCACCACTGATCGATATATTTTCAGATTAGCAACTTATTTATTTTAAGAATACCTTTCACTTCATCAAAATCTAATCAAAACTCCAGCGTTCTAAAAGTAGGTGGTTGTATGTATTTCTTATACGATGAAGGACTGCTGTTGTTCAACTGAGCCTGTAGGTCAGTGAGTTAATTCACTGGTGTCGCACCCAAAGGACCGGGGTTCGCGTCCCGGCCACGGCATCTTTTTTTTTTTTCGGAGAGATCGGGCTGCAGTGAGCTGCTGGCTTTTGAGGACAGTGTGGGTCCGGTCCGGTCAGAGGTTAGGTTGCCTCATACGGATAAATTAACTGGAAACACTCTGTGAACTTTGCGTTTGTCTGGATTGGATGTGCAGCCGTGGACCAAAGCGCCGCATGCAACTAGCAGGAGCTACGCGGGCTGTTTGTTACCGAAGGAGGAGGAAGAGCTCGGATTCGGGAGGGCATGATAAAAAGGAGCAGCTAATGGCGGCGCACACAAACAGCTTTCGGTAAGTTATCTTTTTAAGCTAGCACTAACAGTAAGTCAAACGAGTAATAAAAAAAGGCTAATTTTAAAACAACAACAGATTTGAGATACTGGCAGTTACAGAGGGCGGAGACAGAGTTTTGACGGGCGTGGACTTCAGAGCTCATTATCATAAACAGGTCGTTTAGAACGGAAGTTAGAAATGGCAGAATTAAAAAGGGTATAATTTATTATCTAAGAATTATTTTTTGTATTAAATTGAATGAACGGGGTCTGGATAGCACACAGACATACCATAAAAATTTAAAAAACCAATATGTGGTCCCCTTTAAGTGTTAATCTTGTTAAAGTCCTACCGTGCACGCTCGTGTGGCCATTTCGCAGCCAATCAATTTTTGGCAAAACACCGGCCCACATTTCCGGGTCGTCACCGCTGACGTGTAACATACATGACGCTGACGCGTAACATACACGACGCGTCAGCGGTAACGCATAATACGTAGATGTGACGTATACGGAGGTGCGACACGTTTATGGATTTTTCAACTTTATTGGACATACTGTAATTGGACTAATGCGACATATAGGGCGGAGTGACTTAAAGGGTGGAAAGTACGGTAATGCACTGTCTGAAAAGTATTTTACAGAAATGTTGCCTATGAAAGTGCATATTATTCTCTCAGTTTGTCTGTTTCATAAGACAAATATGTAAAAAGATAATTAAATTAAATCCAGACTTTCGCATGTCCAGGGATGTACAGTGTGTTCTGAGATGAATGCCCGCCCTCCAGTTGCTGCCGCCACTCGCCCACAATGATTGGATTTAGACATGCCACAGTTTGTGCCTGCTTTGCATGATCAACAATCTGTCACTTCCCCGCTGAACAGAGTCAATCATCCCCAGCAGCAGAGGCATGACAGGAAACATCATGGAGCACCTTACTTTGTTCTGCATTTCCCAGGGTTTAAACTCCAGGCCTACCTTGCAAAAGAGATCTATGACGGGATTTGCCTGGTGAAATAAAGGTGAATGATAATAAAATGATTCTGTGTGAAAATTAAAGGCAGTTTCTGAGACATTTTGAGCTGCAAACTGAACATTTTTTAAAGGTTGTTGCAGTTTGATATTGTTTATGTTTATAAAAAAAAAATTTGTTGTTGTTGTTTTTTTTACAAAAAATACAATACAAAACAATCCCATAAATTATAACTTACAAAATAAATAAAAAATGAAAGGTAGCAGAAAGAAGAAAAAAATCTTATCTGCCCCTTTTTTCAAACAATCAGATCAAACAATAATAATCTTCAATAATATTAAATGAGCAATAATATTGCTCATTTAAAATAAATATTTGGATTAAAATAAGAGGAGAATGCACCATCCTGCGTTGATTTTACATAATTACTCACATCTTGAGTAAATTTGAACTGTGACTGAGCATTGATGTTAAAATGTGAAAATATTAGGTCGGACAGGCTGTATAACGTTGACCCTTACTGCATACAAAGTCTGTCTAAATAAAATAAAATAAAATCGTATGTTTTCGAGGGTTTCTGCTCGTTTGGACGAGGTGCGCGCGCAGCTAATTGGAGGTCTCACCTGGAGCCTGGAGGACTCGAGAGAGCCACATGACGGCGACCAGCCCGACTCCGCAGCAGCAGAGCCGCTGGAAGGGTCTCGCTGCCGCCGCCTTCATTCCTCCGCCGGCTTCATGTCCCACAAAAACATCTGTTGCTCTCTTTCCTCACACTTGTTCCACACTTTGCCCGAAAACAAGAAGCCGCCACCTCCTACTTCTTCTCCTGGAGCAGCAGCGACTTCTTCTCCTTCTCCTTCTTCTTCTTCTACACAAGTTGTGTTAAAAAATCCCCGCTACAATTTTCTCCCCTCCCTCCTCTGGCAGTGAAGTATTGAGGAACTACTCGAACCGTCCTGGTCGTACACAAACAGAACCGGGTAAAAAAGGTCTTTGCGCTGATGTGCGGAGCCGCAAAGGTCGAGAGCAGATCCCACAGTGAGGTGCAGCAACAGGAGGCGCTGAGTTCAGAGCACCGTGTTCCTCCGCGCACTGAGCAGTTCCCACCTGCGGCCACCAGAGGGCGCGCTCTCAAAACCACACGACCAGAGAGGGAGACGTGGAGGAAAAACAGCAAACAAGTCCTCATGCTTTGTTTTTTATTTTTCACCTTTTTTTAAATTGAATATTGAAATATTAACAACAACAAAAAAGACTTATTCACAACAACAATTATGTACCAAATATTCAGAAATATACACATCTCATTCATTCGCTGGTGAAGATTATCAGTCGTCCAGGACATGATCTCATTCATTCAAATCAAAGGAAGGGTCTCAGCCTAAAATGATAAAAGAGCTGACGGATCTGGATGAACTCAGGAGATGAAAAATTACAAATCAGTGAAACAACTCACACTCAAAATGGATAAAATATACAGTGAAATGAACAAATACATTAGAACATGACAACATACGAAGACTCAGAAAATATATTCATTCATTCATTCATTCAACCTTTATTTATACAGGCTAGACTTGTTGAGTCACGGGGACTCATTTACAAGAGGGACCTGTCTCACTCACACCAAACAACCATCCACTCTCACACTCACACCTAGGGTCAATTTAGAGTCACCAATCAGCCTAACAAGCATGTTTTTGAAAATGTGACTGATGCAATTTTTTTTCCTGTAATAAAAGATAGCGAATATTATAATGAAGAGCAGTTTAATGACATAAATATATCAAATGGAGTTCTCTCTATTATTCACTTTAAAGCTGCAGTATGTAGCTTTTTTTATGAACATATTTCTTCACTCTGTCACTACCTCCTGACAGACTGATGTTAGCCAGGTAATCTCTGAAAAAAATTTAAAAAAAATATTGTCCCCTTGCTTCTCCAGGTGGTAAATAAGCATTTCTAAAAAGAAAAGGTGACCCGCCATTTTCCAGCCAATAAAAACAGAGTTTGTAACCAGCCAATAAAAACAGAGCTTGAATTTGAATCAGCCAATAAAAACAGAGCTTGAATTTGAAATTCAACAGACCACAAGGGGGCAGAGCCACATATGGCTCTGAGGGGGAGGGATCAGAATGCTTTGCCTGTTGAAAATATTTCTAACTGCTGCAGTTCTACAGAAACTGCATACTGAACCTTTAATAGCAGAAGTATAAATGCAAACATATCCAAAATAACAGATTACTTAAAACAGTTAAATAGAACTTTTACGATAATAGCGCTGTCAGAGACATGGCTCAATGATGATAACACAAGTAATATTCACATCGAGGGGTATGAATTATATCATATGAACAGAAATAATAAAAGAGGTGGTGGAGTCGCTCTGTTTGTCAATAATGAAATAAAATGTAAATTAAATAGTGAAATGTCAATAATAGTTGATAATATTATGGAAATGATAACAATAGAAATAATAAACAAAAACGATAAAAACATAATAATAAGTTGTGTATATAGATCACCAGGAGCAAATATAGAAATATTCACGGATAAAATCTTGGAGCTAATGGAGAAGAGTTTTAATAAAAATGTTTTTTTGTGTGGAGACTTTAACATTGATATGGGAAATAAAACAGATTCAAATAACATAAGCACATTTATAAACTCAATGTACAGTTTAAATATGTATCCATTGATATCAAAGCCAACAAGAATTACAACTCATAGTGCCACAATAATTGATAATATTTTCACAAATATAACAAATGGGGATGTGATAGGTGGTATCTTAACGACCGACTTAAAGCTCCCCTGACATCATCTTTTAACTTTCCATAAAATGGCACAACATATATATATATTAAGGTTGACCTCTGATCGTTTTTGCTAAAACAATGTTAAATTAATGAAAATTCCTCTCAAAAATAGTTTAAAATTAGCGCCTTTTTTTACATGGTAAATACGGATTTTCCCGTCGCGTGATTATGACGTCACATCTAGAGTCGGCTCCAACGCGCACATTGAATACAATGTAGGAAGATGCAAACGCATCCGTCCAATTTAGCCATTTAAAACTTTAGATTTTAGCGGTTTGTCTTCAGAGAAGCCAAAGTTATTTCGAGTAAACAGCAGGTTATAATTTTTTTTCTGCTGCTGCTGTTTTTTGTAGACTTTTAACTTCAGGAAGTGAGCAGCTGTGTGATGAGTTACAGGAGCTGCAAGTTGAGAGGCAGAAGGAATTCTACAACATCTAAATCGTTTCCACAGCACTGAAATGGTAATATATTAGT
>JBBPBX010027855.1:0-27200 GCA_038048925.1 Garcialebias charrua
AGGCACCAACAACCTTGCGGCCACAGCTCCGATAAGCTGCCTCGACAATAGAGGCGCGGAACACGGCCCACTCGGACTCCATGTCCCCCGCCTCCCTCGGAACGTGTTCAAAGCTCTCCCGGAGGTGGGAGTTAAAGCTCCGTCTTACGGGAGACTCTGCCAGACGTTCCCAGCAGACCCTCACAATACGTTTGGGTCTGCCAGGTCTGACCGGCATCCTCCCCCACCATCGGAGCCAACTCACCACCAGGTAGTGGTCAGTTGACAGCTCCGCCCCTCTCCTCACCCGAGTGTCCAAGACATGCGGCCGCAGATCAGATGAGACGACAACAAAGTCGATCATCGAACTGCGACCTAGGGTGTCCTGGTGCCAAGAGCACATATGGACACCCTTATGCTTAAACATGGTGTTCGTTATGGACAATCCATGACGAGCACAGAAGTCCAACAACAGAACACCACTCTGGTTCAGATCAGGGGGGCCGTTCCTCCCAACCACACCCCTCCAGGTCTCACTGTCATTGCCCACGTGAGCGTTGAAGTCCCCCAGTAGAACAAGGGAGTCCCCAGGAGGCGCACTCTCCAATACCCCCTCCAAGGACTCCAAAAAGGGTGGGTAGTCTGAGCTGCCGTTTGGTGCATAGGCACAAACAACAGTCAGAGCCCGTCCCCCCACACGTAGGCGAAGGGAGGCTACCCTCTCGTTCACCGGGGTGAACCCCAACGTACAGGCACCAAGATGGGGGGCAACCAGTATGCCCACTCCTGCTCGGCGCCTCTCACCAGGGGCAACTCCAGAGTGGAAGAGTGTCCAACCCCTCTCAAGGAAACTGGTTCCAGAGCCAGAGCCATGCGTTGAGGTGAGTCCGACTATTTCTAGTCGGAACCTCTCAACCTCACACACTAGCTCAGGCTCCTTCCCCACCAGAGAGGTGACATTCCATGTCCCAATGGCCAGCTTCTGTAGCCGAGGATCAGACCGCCAGGGTCCCCGCCCTCGGCCACCACCCATCTCACATTGCACCCGACCCCTTTGGCCCCTCCCACAGGTGGTGAGCCCATGGGAAGGGGGACCCACGTCTCCTCTTCGGGCTGTGCCCGGCCGGGCTCCATGGGTAAAAGCCCGGCCACCAGGCGCTCGCCAGCGTGCCCCACCTCCGGGCCTGGCTCCAGAGTGGGGCCCCGGTGACCCGCGTCCGGGCGAGGGAAAACTTAGTCCATTAATTGTACTCATCATAGGGGTTTTTGGGCTGCACTTTGTCTGATCCCTCACCTAGGACCTGTCTGCCTTGGGTGACCCTTCTAGGGGCATGAAGCCCCTGACAGCATAGCTCCTAGGATCATTGGGACACTCAAACCCCTCCACCACGGTAAGGTGGCAGCCCAGGGAGGGCAATTAGTTTCGATGCGGAAAAAGCCTTTGATTCCGTACGATGGGAATACTTATATTTAGTTCTACAAAGGTTTGGCTTTAATAAAGTAATCATAAATTGTTTAAAATCATTATATACTTATCCAGTAGCCAGGATCAAAATAAATGGCAGTCTTTCAGACACATTCCCCTTGGAACGAGGATGTCGACAAGGATGCCCTCTGAGTCCAATTCTCTTTGCTCTTTTTATAGAGCCACTTGCTCAACAAATTAGGGAAGACCCAGAAATTAAAGGAATCATATTTAAAGGAAGAGAATATAAATCATGTTTATATGCTGATGACATGTTGGTGACATTGTCTGATCCAGACACCAGTCTACCTAAACTCATGTCCTGTTTACAACAGTTTGGACTTTACTCAGGTTATAAAGTAAACATTGAAAAAACTCAGACCATGAGCTTTAACTACTTACCCCATGAGGATATAAGTAATCTGTTCAAATTAAACTTGAAAGCAAAAACTATTAAATATTTAGGAGTTACTACTAAAAACTTAAATAAAATATATAAAGCAAACTATGGTACTATAACCAATAAAATAAAAAATAACTTGGATAGATGGGCCCCTTTGACGTTTGATTTATATAATCGAATAGAAATCATAAAAATGATTATTTTACCACAACTATTATTCCTTTTTCAATCCTTATCAATAAAAATTCCTAACAAACAATTTAATGAATGGAATCGGATGATTTCCAGATTTATATGGCAGAATAAAAAACCAAGGGTACGTTATAAAACCTTACAATTACCAATATTGGTAATTGTAAGGTTTTATAACGTACCCTTGGAAAGGAGGAAGGTCACTCCCTTGTTTGGAAAATTATTATAGAGCAACTCAACTACAGTTCATGGTCTACTGGTGTGAAGAACACTATGAAGCAAAATGGAAAGATCTGGAATTAAGTCAAATTGATGTCCCCTTGCAAGTTCTGTTGGGGGATAAGCAACTCAAGACCACATATTCAGACGAGTTGTGTATTTCCACAAAAGTCTCTCTGGACATCTGGTTTAAAGAAATCCGCAACCCTCTCTTGGAGTCGAAAACTATGTTACTAAGATGGATAGAACATGATAAGGATTTTATACCAGCACATCTAGACTCTAGATTCAAACAACTAACTAGAAAAAGCCTAACATCTTACTGCGTGATTTCTTCTGGATTTGAACTGGAAAGCTTCCAACAATTGCAGGAAAAATTTAACCTTGACAAACAAGACTTTTTCAGATACTTACAGCTCAGGAATCACTTTAATAAGAATATTAGATCATTGGGAAAACATGAGCAAGATCTTGTTAATATTTTTATGGATGCTTATAAAGGTAAATCTTATAAAAAGAAACTTTCCAGATTATATGCTTGCTTAGAATCTAATAAAAAACATCAACCCTCTATATTAAAAATACTTGGGAAAGGGAGGCAAAAATAACATTGACAGAGGATGAGTGGTCAAACATATGCCAAATTAACAACTCCACCACCAGCTCGAGTCATTGGAGGGAATTTTCATGGAAGAACATGGTTAGGTTTTTTATAACACCTAAAAGAATATTCTCTCAGACTGGAAGAACTGATTCGGGGAATTGTTGGAGACAATGGGCCTCATGCACGAACATGTTCGTATTTTTATCCTAAATTTCTCCTACTTTTGTTCGTACGAAGCGTTCGTACTAACACGCCACGTCAGATTCAACAAACTTCTATCCTCAGGAAAAGTGTGTAAATGGCTGCGTAGTATGATGAATCCCACCTGTTCTATCAACCTGCGCGTGCACGCGGAGAGGTTATTTACATAATCCCCACCCCTCAAAACACCATATAAGGCTACGTTTCCTGCCTCTGACAGCAGGACGGTCCGTTCATAAAATGACAGCGAAAAATAAAAAGAAGAACTGTACAGGTGCGGAGATTGAAGTTCTGCTCTCCTTGATCGAGAAAAGAAAATCTGTCCTTATTAGCAGCGTCACTCATGGGAGTAAATGACCAACTAAAGCCAAAGAATGTATGTTTATAATAAATGTGGACCTTAAAATATGCACGCGTCCTGGTAGCTCACTGGGTAAAGCAGTGCGCCGTTAGGTGCTCCTAACCTTATCGAGACCTCGTGGGTTTGATTCCCACAAGGTATGACTATTTTGTTTTTCCTTCTTTGTTTAGATTATTTATTCATTTCCTTCTTTGTTTAGATTATTTATTCATTCCAGATTTAAAAGACTTTATGCTTCATTTCTTGTTGTATTGTAAATAGTTTTCTTGTGTTTTTTAAATCTGGAATGAATTAAAAGGAGAGAGAAAAAAAATGTCCCATGCGGGAATTGAACCCATAAGGTTCGGAACTGCGACGCAACGCTCTTCTCATTGAGCTATCTGTGACTGCGACAGGAGGAGGTCAATGTAAAGTCTGCGTTACCGAAGTCTGCGTTACCGAGACAAATTAAACTTAAAGCTGGGGTCTGCGATATTTGAACTCTCTGGGACTCTCTGGGACTTAGAAATATTTTCAGCGCAGAAAAGCATTCTGCTCCCTCCCCTCAGAGCCATATATGACTCTGAGGGTTAGGGTTAGGGTTAGGGTTAGGTTCTGAGGGGAGGGAGCACAGTCCGAGCTCTGCTGAACTTGGGATCTGCTCCGCCCCCTGCTTCTGTCTGCTCAGAGCTGCTGCGATATTCTGTGTTTATGGAAATAAAACCTTCTAATAAAATATAATAAAACCATGGAGCGCTAGTCCTACAACACAAAATCCAGCAGACACCAGCAGAGGTTCACGAAGCAACGTTTGGACATGATTTAATTCGCTCGTGACTTCCTCTGTCAGCGCTGGTCTGGAATGTGTGGAATGCTCCACCTCCTCCTGTCTGCGCTGCGATATTCTGTGTTTATATGATAATATAACTGTTAAAAAAATTAATAAAACCACGAATCACTCATCCTACAACACAAAATCCAGCAGACACCAGCAGAGGTTCACGAAGCAACGTTTGGACATGATTTAATTCGCTCGTGACTTCCTCATGTCGCTGCGCTGCTGGTCTGGAATGTGTGGAATGCTCCACCTCCTCCTGTCTTTGCGCTGCGATATTCTGTGTTTATTTGATAATATAACTGTTAAAAATTTTTAATAAAACCACGAATCACTCATCCTACAACACAAAATCCAGCAGAAATCATCAGAGGTTCACAAAGCAACGTTGGACATGTTTTAATTCGCTCGTGACTCGTGACAAATCCATTTCCTCATGTCTGTCAGTGAAGGATGAAGCGATCACTTGGCTTTTGGCAAAAAAACTAAATAAAAGTCCAGCTCTGGGATAAAGAAGGGATATTTAATACATTTTGTGTCACATAAAAAACAGTCCTGCATCGCTTTGCAATCCTTTTAATGAGAACGAGCTGCGGCTGGGACAGGTGGGGGCGTGGGTTGGGGCGTGACAAACAACTCTGTTTTTATTGGCTGTCAGTGTCCTGGTCACTCTTGTGTTTTCAGTGTTTTTATAAATGCTGATAGAGAAGCAAGGGGACAATAGATTTTTTCAGAGATTACTTGGTCTAACATCAGTTTGTCAGTAGATAGTGACTGAGTGAAGAAATATGTTAAAAATATATTGTTTGAAAAGTTAGACTACATTACAATCTTACATACTATAGCTTTAAATTAATTCATAATTTAAGTTGGTTTCAGTTTGAGATCTTCATATTAATATTGTAGTGTTAGAAAACGGCATTGATAACAAATTGATTTTAATTTAAATACTTTAATCCGTTAGTCATTATTACATTTAAAATTATAATTCGACTTCAAACAGAACCTATTGTCAAAAACAATTGTGGTGCGTGACTTTTTTAAACTCTAAATATTTTCTAAATAACGAAATATGAAGTTATTAGTGGAGAAATTCCGTCTGGATGACAGCAGACCGACTGCTCGTAAAATATACGACAGGTCCGGACCACTCGTAAATTTTGTTCGTATCTGAAAAAAATCTTAGGATACGAAAACATTGTTGAATGCCACAAATGATCCTAAATCACTCGTACGCACAGTTTAAGAACAAATCTGTGTGTACGAACGGTTTGTGCATGAGGCCCAATGTAACAATGTAATGGCTGACCACTTTCATGTTTTCTGGGACTGCCCTTTGATTTATACCTTTTGGTTCGAAGTAACCAAAGAAATAAGAGTAATCATTGATTTTGAAATTGAACTCAATTTTCAAACGATATATCTAAGTAATTTACCGACTGATCTTAACACACAGGATAAATACCTTTTGAAAATACTACTGTTATCAGGGAAAAAAGCCATAACAAGAAAATGGCGCAATGGGAGCTCACCAATATTGAAAGATTGGTCAGCTATTGTAGAAGAAATATATGAAATGGAAATGCTTACCTTTTCCCTAAGACTCCAGGAGAAGAAATTTAAAGAATATTGGTTGAAATGGGTAATATATAAGGAATCAAAAACAAGCTGAATGTCTTTAATTCACTAACTAGAGTGGTACTGGAGCATATATGCTGTGTAATATGAGGGATTTGGTAACTTTTCAGGTAACTTGTCTGTATTAGTTGTTATAAGACAATGATGACCCTCGTCCCCGATGACCTCTTTATTTTTTTATTTTATTATTATTACCTTTTTTCTCTATTTTTTTTTTTTTTACTTTTTTTTCTTTTTCTCGCTGTTAGTCTCAGTTTGTTATATTTGTTTGTTTATTGTCTTGTTTGTGTGTAATAATAAAAATAAATCATTAAAAAAATTAAATTCTGCTCTTGTTCGTGGGTGATTGTATGATGCAGCAAGAGGAGGATGGGTATTTGGGCGGTTGTTTTAGTCTCTCATGGTAGAGAAAAGAGCTGAGCTGAAAGGCTAAGCTCCTGATTTTCTGGGCCATCTGTTCCAACCCTCACCAATGATTGACATATGGATCATCTCCAGAGCTCAAATACATAAAGTTGTAGGGTGATTAATCTGTAGGGTGGCAAAGTTTAGACGGGGTGAAGAGCTCTGTCATCCTTGAGTAGGTAGTTGGGTAGAGCTCCTCCTCATCCAAAGGAGTCAGCTGATATGGTTTGGGCACCTTCCGCCAAGGGTAGATCCAAAACACATAAAAATCTATCTCTGATTTGGAAATGCCTTGGGATCCCCCAAAATGAGCTTGGAGAAGGATGTCTAGGCTTGGCTCATTGACAAGCTGCCCTGCCTCTCTGACCCAAACCTTAACGATTGGTAAACGGATTAATAAATTGATGGATCTATGGAGCCACCAGTCAAAATGAGCTTGAACGTTTTAGAAATAGTGTTGAACGTTTGCCTTATTTCTGCTTTGCTACATCACTGTGTCTCTACAAATGTGTGGTTTGATGCAATATCTTCGTTCACACACGTATGTGAGGCTTTCTATTTATATATCCTGTCAGTTGAGTTTATCATTTTATTTACTTGAACATAATTTTTAAATAAATAAAGCAAACATGAAGTGTACATGAAGCTTATCATTAATACTGTAATTGTATAAAAATGTATGGTTTAGGCGAATAAAACACTTTTTATGATTTAGGCACATTTACATCTACCTCAGTCTGTGTAGCTGTTCCATGAAATCCAGTGGACATGTATATTTTTAATATCCAGAACAATGGACTCTTATGTTTGACTGGCATATGCAGTCGCTCTTGTGTATGAGTCCTACATTATTCTCCTCTCCTTTGTTTCTGTGACAGCACCTTTTAATGCCACTAACCATCCTCCGTTGAGGCGGAGTTGTGTTGAGCAAACAGTGTTGCAGGAAATGAAGCCTCTTTGTGTCCTCTCATTGGAACACAATCCTCAGGTGGGATTTGGCCATCAGCCAAGAGGCGGAGGGAGGACGCAAACACTTTAATCTTGAAGCGTATACTGTTTATAGCCAGAGCTGATAATTCGGGTCATCTTAAAGTAGGATTTCCAGATGTTTTGCTGGAGTGGTCACCCTGTCATCATCCCACAGAGTCGGAGCTCTCTGTGAGCGGCTTCCTGTCGGTGGCCAGCTTCTCCTTTGAAGAGGACGAGGACAGAGATCCCCCCCTGCAAAACAGCCGCCGCCATCCCAGCGTACACAGTGTGGCTGCTGGAATGTCAGGGGACGGTAACCATGGCAACCAAGCAGCCCAGCCCAATGGAGTGAAGAAGCACAGGTAGGACACGCTCCACTTCTGATGCCAGGCGGGTTTACCGGTTTAAATGATGTGCGAAGAGACAGGTGGAGCTCAGAGTGTTGCTGAAAACTTGAATAGGGTCACATCTGTGTTCAAGGTGATTTTCACTGCTGGACTCATTTCATTAGAACTTCTGTTTTTAAATTGACGGGATGCTACGTAAAAATGTCTCATCAAAAGCTTGTGTCGTCCAGCAACACGAGTTGTAATCCAGTAGGCAGAGGGGGAGTAATGAGACGCCACCTTTCCACCAAGTCTGTTTTTTGTCGTCGGGTATTTTTGCCTGAGACACTCGATCCACAGAGAATAAATAGTCTTGTTTTATTTCTGCTTAATTCCTACTCTGCAAAGAAACGATCACATCAGCACTTTTTAAAATGAAAATCTTACATTCTCCGAGGAGCCTGGGTTTGTCTGGGCCTCTCTTTATTGATTCAACAGGTTATTCATAAATAATTTAGCTTCTACTGGTTTGGAGAAGAGTCTGAGGACAGAGCTGGCTGGGAGACTGTTTGCATGCAGGTGATGGTGTGTGTATGTGTGTGTGTGTGTGTGTGTGTGTGTGTGTGTGTGTGTGTGTGCGTGCGTGCGTGCGTGCGTGCGTGCGTGTGTGTGTGCGTGTGTGTGGAGCGCCGAGTGCACAATGTAAAATCACATATTTTAACATTTTATTTTCTGCACAGCACCCGGTGTGTGCATAAAAATATGAGGAATCAGTTTATTTAATTTTACTTAAGTCAGTCAAAAGCCTCTGTCATGTCTAGCTGCACATGAGCCACTAGACTTTTTTAAATTTTTTATTTAACTTTAGATATTCTATCCCATGTTTTTTTCATAAAATATTGCCAAACACCTCACCTTTCAGGTTTACATACGAATTTAATTTACTAACTTATTACATCATAGACTGTCAGCTCTATAAAATAAGGATTTTAAAGCTTGCAGACATTTATATAAAGCTCACAAATTGCTTGAACAAGTCCAGCATTGTTTAGTAATTATCTAGAAAATAGAACGTCTTGGTGTTTAATGACATAAATCATTTGCTTAAATACGTCTTGGAGCAAAGGGAATTGGAACAAAACTAGGCCAGAAGTATATCCTGCACGCATCACTGCTCTGCTCATCGTACAGATGGAGCTAACCCCCCTCCTGCCTCTGTGTTTATTTAGCTGAAGTAAAGGCTTTTATGTGTGCAGCCGCTCCAACACTCTTGTTTGGAACAAGAACACCATCTGCCTCGAGCTCATCTACCTGTAAAACACTACAGATGTCAGAAAGACCATTAAAGAACCAAAGTGTACAATTTATAATAATAACAGGAATGGTTTTATCATCCGGGGTTCTTTTATTCATGAAGAACACTTCAAAAAGCGTAAAGTTTGTATTGAAAGCTACCGGTAGTTGTACATCTCTTCATTTGTGCTTCATGAGGCTTGAACTTAACTTACAGGTATCAGATGACTCGTTTTCCCCTGAATGGCTTGTCAAACACTGTTTGCTCCGACAGGTTTAAATAGTCTAAGCTCACATGTTGTCGACATAATGAATTTATTGTGCAGTTTACTCAGTCGGGGCCATTAAAAAGAAGGTTTTAAGTGAAAAGGAGAGAGGATAATTTACAAAATGTAGATTCAAAAGTCCTTGCTGTAAGCTAACACAAAAAGAGTATCGTAATTTCTGGACTATATAGTGCACCCAAATAAAAGCCGCACAAACAAAATGAAAAAAAAAAGAAAGAAAAAATGTGTATATGTACAGTATAAGCCATGCTCGAGTATAAGCCGCATGTGTTCATGTTGTAACATGAGATATTTGCACAGAAAGTTTTTTTTATTTTTTTTTTAATTTTTTTTACTTAAGTACTGGTAAGATACACAAATATGTACAGTATTTTTTTTTCTGAACAATACCTTTAAAGATCCACTGACGTGATTTTTCTACTATTCATCAAATTGCTCAATATATATATATATTATCATTTAAATATGTTAGTTTTTGCAAACAAAATGATAAATCACTTTAATTTTGCTTTAAAAGTGATTTTGAACTTCAAGCTGTGTTTAATCATGGGAAATCCGTTTACACCCGAACGCACCATCTGTGATGTCATGTGCAGAGTTGAGGCAGAGCTCTTGGCTTGTCACGGTATGAGCAGCTCACATAAAAGTAAGTCTGATACGGCATCAGATCTAAATTAGATCCTGCTGTTTCTTGTTCCATCACCCAAACTATTTTCTGCTTCCCAAAATGAAGACAAATAGCTTAAATCTTCACCTAGATTGCTAAATTAGTCAGGTTTTAAAATGTCTGCTATTGAAGAGACTGGAGCCCTCTGCCTCTCACTCTGCACATTACATCACAGATGGTGCGTTCAGGTGTAAACGGATTTCCCATGATTAAACACGGCTTGAAGTTCAAAATCACTTTTAAAGCAAAATTAAAGTGATTTATCATTTTGTTTGCAAAAATTAACATATTTAAATGATAATATATATATATTTTGAGCAATTTGATGAATAGTAGAAAAATCACGTCAGTGGATCTTTAACACAGCTGGTTAAAAATAAATAAATACAGTAGCTTATCAGGAAAAGTCACAGATCACTATGTTCATCTTCCTCGTGTGCACTAAACCACTAAAGTCGTCTTCTTCAGTGTAAGATTTGAACAGCCTCTAAAAAACGTAATCACACACGTCCTCAGTCTCTTTCATTGTCGAAAAACATACAGTAGCCTTCTAGGAAGTCATTGATCGCTATCGTCCTATTCCTCCTGCTGCAAGCTTGTGCTCCGCAGAGCAAAAGTTGCACTGCGCATACAGGGGAGTCCCCCCTCCCATTGCGTTTCATTGGTCCACTGCGACTTGTTCAGTAATTTCATTGGTCAGATTTTTTTACCTTTTATTTATACAAGTAGTATTATTGAGTCACGTGGACCCACCCCCCAGGAGAGATGTATATTGGGCAGCTATGTGAGTGCCCAGGTGTGACAAAGCTAAATGTTTTTGGCGGCAGGAAGCTTGTTAGCTCGTCAAAAATGAAAATCCACAAATTATCCACAGCATTGTATAGGCCGCGGGGTTCAAAGCCTGTGAAAAACAGCAGCTTATACTGTAGTCTGGAAATTGCTATATTTCTATGTATAGTTGATACGTTACTTTAATTTTATCTTCACGATATAGGATGTCATAGTTTTTATAGCTTTTGTCATTTTTCCCTGCAGAACATCTCTGCCGGCTCCCATGTTCTCCAGGAATGATGTGAGCATCTGGAGCATCTTGAAGAAATGCATCGGCATGGTGAGAACAGACCAGCTTTAATCAGATTACTCCATCTTTTCACACATTTAACTTGCAATCTAAACTGATCAGATACTCTATTAAAGATGTAAGTTTGTTTTTTTATTCATTCAACCTTTATTTAGGCAGGTTAATCTCATTGAGCCTCGAGGACTCATTTACAAGAGAGACCTGTCTAAAAACTAAAGAATGATGACAACAGCAACAGTAGAATTTCCTTGAACAATCAACAATAGACAAACATAAGAGAGAAATACAGATTTTTTTTAACAAGTTAAAACAAAGATATCAAAGTAGCAAAACAGACAGATTACAAGGTAGATGTAGAAAATCAAAAACAGGAACATGTCTGCATTGGTTTTTGCCAGGATTCCAACAGATTCTTAAAGCCATTTAGAGAGGTCAAGGCCGAGAGCTTCAGATCTTTTTGTAAGATATTCCAGGAAGCAGGAGCAGAGTAGGAGAAGGCCCTTTTGCCAAGTTCAGTTCTCACTGACGGAACACTGCAGGTAATCATGTCCTGAGAGCGCACGCTGTAGCTGCACTCACGCAAAGACATGTAGGAGGAGATGTATGAAGGCAGCAGACCAAGAAGTGATTTAAAGATGAAAATGTACCAATGGAAGAGTCTGCATGAGGTTAATGATGTCCAGTTAACCAGTGAATACAGGGTGCAGTGGTGGGTATGATAATCACAGCCAGTTATGAATCTTAGTGCACCATGATAGACAGCATCCAACATCTGCAGGGTGCTTGTAGGGGCATTCATGTAGATAATGTCACCGTAATCAATGGAGGCAAGGAAAGTCACAGTTACAAGGCGTTTCCTAGCATTCAGTGTTAGACGTGATCTGCTTCTGAAAAAGAATCCCAATTTAACTTTCAGTTTCTTTATTAGGTTTTCCACGTGGAGTTTAAAAGAGAGCTGTGAATCGACCAGGATACCCACATATTTATAGGAATCATCAAACTCAATAGGGACACCATTTGAGGATGAAATCAGAGGAAGAACTGCTGGGACCGACTTCCTATTTGAAAAAGCATCCCTTAGGTTTTGTCAGCATTTAGGACAAGTTTGAGACTGAACTAATCTGACTGGATGATGTCAAAAGCGGATTGCAAAAGCTGGAAAGCCTTAGCAACTGTTTTAGTTCGACAATAAACAACTGTATCATCAGCATAGAAATGTAAGGATGCATCAGGGATGCTCTGACCTGCATTATCTATGTAGATTGTAAAGAGGGTGGATCCTAAGACTGAGCCTTGTGGTACACCATTTTAAACTGTTAAATAACTGGAAGAAGTACCGTTATGTTGAACACATTGCCTCTGATCGGAAAGATAGTTAGAAAACCAACCAATGGTGTGATCTGAGAAACCGATTTCTGAGAGCTTATGACACAAGATGTTATGATCCACTGTGTCAAAAGCTTTAGACAGGTCTAAGAAAAGTGCAGCACAATAATCCTTAGCATTCAATACTTCTACGTCATTAAGAACCTTCAGTGAAGCAGTCGTTGTGCTGTGTTGTTTCCTGAAACCAGATTGGTGGAGAGGTAAGATTTTAAATGAGTCCAGATAATTTTTGATTTGAGAGTTTATCAGTTTTTCTAGAACCTTGGCTAAAATGCAGAGTTTAGAGATTGGTCGATAGTTGTTCATTGAGGTGGGGTCACCACCCTTCAGCAAAGGAAGAACAAAGGCTGTTTTCCAAGCATCCAGAATGGAGTTTTGGCTTATGGACAGGTTAAAGATGTGGGTCACAGGGACTGAAATGATATGAGCAGCCAGCCTTAAGAAATAAGGTGGAAGTTCATCTGGACCTGCAGATTTTTTAGGATCAAGATCTTTTAACAGTTTATTTACCTCACTGACTGAGAACGGAGAAAAAGAGAAGGTGTGATTAACTGAGGATTGACTTGTAGGAGGGTTTTGATTTGTAGAAGTTTGATTATTAGATGAAGTGGCTGATTTTCCATTAGTAATTGTGTCAAATAATGAACTAGAAGCAGCAAAATTTTATTGAAACAGTCCAGGATCTCGTGCTTATTTGACACAGGAACAGAGTTAACGAGAAGTTGTGATGGGAGTTCAGATTATTGGGGGATGCCTGAGAGAGATTTGATGGTTTTCCAGAATTTTTTTAGGGTCGTTTAGGTTTTTGGAGGTCTGAGATAAGAAATAGTTACGTTTTGCAGCTTTGACGGCAGTTGTACATTTATTCCTCAGCTGCCGAAAATTCAGCCAATCAGTGTCTGAGCCAGATTTTCTTGCTGTGGCCCAAAGACAAGTCTCTTCTGTGCAGGAGGTCAGCTAGTTCAGGAGTAAACCAGGGGCTGTCACATCCCTTTATCCTGAACTGGTGGAAAGGAGCGTGTTTGTTCACAAAATAAATGAAACTATTATGAAAATAGTTCCAAGCGGTGTTCACGTAGTTGATTAATAGAATACGTTGCCAATCAAAGTGGGATAGATCCCAAAGGAATGACTGTTCACAAAAACGTTTCAAATCCCTTTTTTAAATTATTCTAGGCTTAGAAGGTGGAAGTTTAATAGTTCTAAGAGCTGCTATCACAAAATGATCACTTAAAATGTCAGCAAATACACCTGCACCAGGAAATTTGTGAGGTGTATTTGTTAGAAACAGGTCTAGGATGGAAGATTTTTCAGGACAATTTTTGTTTAGTTTAGTGGGAGAGTTAATAAGTTGGGTTAAATTGAGAGATAGGCAACATTCCTTGAATTTATCACAGAGAGGGGTTGACTTATCCCAGTCAATGTTGAAATCTCCTGCCAAAAAAATCTCATAGAATTTTAAATTTCCTAGGAATTCTGTCAGGGAGGACAGAGCCTCAGGTGTTGCTGAGGAGGGAGTGAGGGACGATAACAACCAGTGTTGCCAGGTGTACGATAATTATCGTATTTGTACGACAATTTTGCCCTCTGTACGATGTACGATCAATAATCCCGAAAAAGGCCAAAAATACGATAATTTGACTATTCTGTGAACGTGTAGTTGTGATCGGTTTCCATCAGCCTGTCGCAACTGTCTGTGAGTTTTTTTGTGAACCCTGAAGGCGTCTTGAAATTCCAGCCAATCGTGCTTTTCTAAATGCGACATAAGAGTGACGTATATGTAGAACAACGACCATGATTGGCTGAATAGTCCGCTGCGCCCGCCCCATGCGTTAGAAAAAGCAGAGCCGTGTGACACCGGTCTGGAAGAAGTGATGAAAATGATAGAACATTTATAAAGTTGAACGTTAAATGATAATAAAGAATTATATTAAGAAAATATGACAGGAAAACTGGGACATTACTGATACAGGAAGACATTTACACAACAAAAAAGGTAGGATATACAAGGAAAGCAGGAAGAAACAGGAACTTACTCGCATTAGACCTTAATAAATCTCTTAAAATAAAATGGAAAACATGCAACAGGACTTTTTTGTGACATGTGCATCAGCAATTTCCCTGAAACTGTTCAACATGTCTTTATGGAATGTCCAGGGTATGAAACAGGAAGAAAGCATTTCCAAAAATAAATAAATAAAATGAATATTAAATTTACAATTAGGGATGTTTTTAGTAGTGGTATCAGTAAAGTTAAAGATCAAGTTATTATTTCCTTGAAAATACAAACTTAACAGACAGAATTTAGTTGAGTTATTAATTTATTTTTATTTTTTTAAATCTCCTGTCCACACTTCAGCTCGGTGGTGGTTAACCGCCATGAAACAAAACAAGAAGAGGGGGGGGGGGCTCATTAGTTGCCACCAGACATTAATACGTATTATTGTCTATGGTTCCCACCAGTACTGACGCCACAAAGCTGGGGGTGCCTGTTAGACGCCATTCAACAACAGAGTGACTATAGAGCATACTTGTTATTTTGTTTATAAAGGGTGCACAATAATTTTCCTCAAAATACGATAATTTTAGGGCTCTAGTACGATAATCCTACATTTCTCACCTGGCAACACTGATAACCCACAACAGATAAGATCTGACCTCCATTCAAAGTGATGTTCACAGCTTAGGCCTAAAATAAAAAGGGGCTATTGAATATTGAGCAGTTTTACATTGAAGAATTCAATTTAATAAATTAATTTAGATCTATCTAGTAGGTGTTTTATTTTCTTGATCTAGGTCAAACTGTTCCACCTGTTTCTGCAACTTAGTGTCTCGCTGTCATCGTACTTGGCTTTGTAGTAAATATTAGCACAAAGGCGTTAAGTAATCCTTAACATATTGCACTTGCACATAGTGAATGATTTCAATGTCAGTTTTTATTCTTACACCGGCTTTCATAAAATATGTTATGAAGCTTCTTTTACCAACTCAAAAAAAATAAAAAATAACTAAACTGAATCCATTGTAGATTTCAGCATTCATTTTAAAGAATCATTATACACAATGTTGAAGTATAAAAGTTACAATGCTATTTAATTTATACATTGTGAAATAAAATTAGTTGTAGTCTGATATTCATTATTAACTTTGATGTTTGTTTTTCCTTTAGCTCTATAATTTTGTCTTCTATCAGCTGTTAATTTCTTTTTTACTGTACACATAGGTCATAATTAATTATTGAAATCGGCCAATTTTACTGTTTATTGTCTTACTGTGAATTTGACGACATTTTACATACCTGTACTTCTTTAGTCTTTATCTTGAAAAGACCACACAACTGCACTCAATTTCACAGATTTGGCAATATTTTTTTCTAACTAGAATAAAAAACAACATATCTTTCATCATCCATTTTCTCCTTTATGAAAGCCCTTTTTTCCACCACAGTGAAGGATGATTTCAAGTAGCGTGAGGAGCCAGAGTGTTTCAATCATCTGACAGCTAAAGAAAGTGGATCTGCTTCGAGTGGCAGAATCTGTCGAAGCTACAGCAAATTGTTACGCTACATAATCAGTCTTTTTTTCCTAATGCCACCTTGAGCATCACTTACTGGGTAACCTTTTCATCTGTTACAGCATCAGCTGAGTGCATTAGCCTCTGTTCAGATGTGGAGCTTTTAAACGAGCAACTTATTCTGTTAATTTGGCTCTTTCTCTTCAACACGTGCACTTTTCTCTCAAGATGTTTTTATAAACACTGAACGGTGCACCATCTGTGCATCCCTAACAAGTAAATGTCTCATTTGCTTCTACATCTGAGCACCGTGATTTTTTTAATTTTCATTTTTTTCCTGTCCTTACCCAATTTAAATGTGTGCTTGTCAGGCAAAATATCACATCACAGGTTTCAGATACAGTAGTTTTGTTTATAACTTTTATCTCAAAGGAAATGCGTACCCCATCGCCGTGTTTTACCATTTCTTCTCCCATGCAGGAGTTGTCAAAGATTGCCATGCCGGTGGTATTTAACGAGCCTCTGAGCTTCCTGCAGCGACTGACAGAATATATGGAGCACAACTACCTCATCCACCAGGCGAACGCTGCAACAGACTCTGTGGAGAGGATGAAGGTACCTGCCATACATTATTTATTAGGATCAAGCCCAAATATTCTGCTCATTTGCTTTAATTTGCAGCTTTTTAAAATAAATCTGGTTAATCTTGTCAGTGTAATCTATAATTAGGTTATGATTAAGCCATGCTCTGTAGTGTGTTGCAGCATTTGCTGTGTCAGCTGTAGCGTCGCAGTGGGAGAGGACGGGGAAGCCCTTCAACCCACTGCTGGGGGAGACGTATGAGCTGATCAGGTATGACTGATACGCTAACGTGTTATTAGCACTTTGTCAGTGGACTTTCTTTGCTGATCACTTCTGTTTACACCAGAGAGGATTTGGGCTTCAGGTGGGTGTCGGAGCAAGTGAGTCACCACCCTCCAATCAGTGCCTTTCACGCTGAGGGTCTCGAAGAGGATTTTGTCTTTCATGGTTCCATATATCCCAAACTGAAGTTCTGGGGAAAGAGCATTGAAGCTGAGCCTAAAGGAACCATCACACTGGAGCTGCCCAGGTCAGTAGATCCCTTTGAATTTAATTTTAGTTTGATGTGTTTCACTTGCTGATTCTTAACCTGTGCAGATATAATGAAGCATACACCTGGACAAACCCCACCTGCTGTGTCCACAACATCATTGTCGGCCAGCTTTGGATTGAGCAGTACGGAAACGTGGAAGTGATCAATCAAAAGTAAAATATTTATTTTATTTTCTATTTTTTGGGGGGTTGTTTTCCTTGTATGTGTATGCAAATGTGCTTTCCTGGTTTATCTACATGCGCAGACGCTCTGCAGGATATTAATCTACTTTTGGATCGTGTTTATTGATCTTGGAAGCAGAAACTGGGGCAGCTGCCATTATGCCGGGTTCCCACCAAACGCGTCAAAACGCTCTTGCCGCACCCTTTTGGCCGCTTGTCACCGGAATCTGTTCACACTGAAGGCGCGTCTGATGACGCGCAGTGGGAGCAGCGTCTGGCTCCTTTTCCGGTCAGGTTTGTTTTGTTTCTTGTACACCGGGCAGATGAAATCAGCTGTTCGTGAGCCTCGTTACTACTTGAGTGGGTTTTCTACGAGCCGAACTGCAGCTCCGAAAGTCTTTGTTGAGATTAAAACTTTTTTTATGTTTGGGGTGATCGTACGCTCGAGCGGACAGCGGCAACTGTAAAAATGCCAAGTTTCTTACCGGAGGCTGGTTTCTTCATGGAGGCTCGTTGGGGTAAGTTTAAAAAGTCCAAAAAAAGTCCCGTCGTCGTTGCGTCATCACATAGCAGAGGCTCTCCCGATTGGTTGCTGCGACGCGGCGAGCGTAGAAAGTTCAAATATTTGAACTTTGGCTGCTCGAAGCGTCGGCTGCTTTGGACGCGTCCCGTGCATGGAAAAGAACTGCCGCGTGCTGCCGCGCCGCTTGAAATGCTCAAAACGCGCCGCGTCACGATTCGCCGCACCTCGACGCGTCTCCACATAGACTATCAATTTAAACCGGCCACTTCCGCTGCCCGAAACGCGTTTGGTGGGTAGCCGGCATTAGAGCAGAGGAGTGTGAGCAGTAGGATGACTGTTTGAAAGTATGCAGAGAGAGAGAAGTGGAGGAGTTAAAGGGCTGTCGCTGTGTTTCAGGACTGGAGAGAGATGCAACATGACGTTCAAGCCCTGCGGCCTGTTTGGAAAAGAGCTCCATAAAGTTGAGGGATACATCCAGGATAAAAGGTATCAACTGATTTGTCGTTTATCATCACTTTGTCGTTTAAAAAAAAAGACGTGATACGGTTTGCTTTGAGATTATTTTAATTAAGAGCTGTCTCCTGAAGCTGGGATTCATAAAATCTTTTTTATTTTTGTACATGTTGCAGCAAAAAGAAGCTCTGTGCAATCTATGGCAAATGGACTGAATGTTTATATGCAGTTGATCCTGTTACTTATGATTCCCACAAAAAGATGGATAAAAAGAATTCAGAGGACAAAAAAAGCAACAAGGAGGTGAGTTTTTTTTGTTTTGTTTTGGACTCACATCTGTTTGGTTCAGATGGTTTAGCTACATATAAAACATAACATTGGATTCAGTAGATTGTTCCAGATGTTGCAGAAATTGTCACAACTCGTTTCTAGATTTAATCTCTCTTTTTTAATCCCAGGTTTACCTCTTAATAGTAAGATCAGGGCACTGAGAGTGATGAGATGCTTTTTGTTTCTAGAATTTGTGCTATGTATTTAGGAGTTTGTCGTTCTGCAGAATGATTTGAGATATACACACAGTACTACTTTGATATACAGATTCATAATATACAAAATAATAAATCCATCTTGTCAACGAGGACACCAAAGTCTCAGCTCTAATTGCAACAGGAACCCCAGCAATTCTTTACTTTTTTACACTGTAGACATTGTGGCATCTTCCATCCCTAACAAGCTGCTTTTCCTCAGTGAAAATGTTTCACATTTCTTTTATCTCAGTTAAAACACCTGCTTTTGTCTGGTTTTATTGAAGTATGATGAAAGTGCTTTCAATTCTTAAGTGATTTCTGAGCATCCAGCCTGCAGCTTTTTTTTTTCTTCTGCTGCTAATGAAGAGCTGGGCGAGCCACAGCCAAGAGACCTTTCCAGTGCACCATGACAACCTTGTCTTGCTGCTATGGATGCTCTTAATGCAAGGTGTCAAGATCAGACGTATTAAGAAACTCCTATTTTAAAGTGAAGCACCCAGTTGATTCAGCCTGTGTGTTGTTTTACTCTTTTTATCGCCGTGCACTGAACGTTTTCATTTTGTCTAGAATATTTTTTTCCTACTTGTATTTTGCTGTTAACAAAATTTTGGGTCTGTTTTTGTGGCCTCAGAGCAGCGTTAACGAGTCCGAAGAGATGCCTCCACCTGTTGCCGAGACGGTCCAAGTCATCCCTGGAAGTGAGCTCATCTGGAAGATCACGCCTCGACCAGAAAACTCATCGAAGGTTCGTAACGGCACGAGGAGAACCTTCGTGGGAGGCCGATGTTGAGCGATTTGAGCTGAAGTGGTTTGTCTGTTTCAGTTCTATGCGTTCTCTACCTTCACCATGCAACTAAATGAGCTGAGCAAGAACATGGAGGAAGTCCTTCCTCCCACAGACACCCGCCTCAGACCTGACATCCGGGCCATGGAGAATGGAGATATCGGTATGTTTGCTCTTGACCGGAATTTCTATCATGGTACAACCGATCTCTGACAGTGCTGAGATTTTTGTGTGTGTGTGTGTGTTGTAGATCAGGCAAGTACGGAGAAGAAGAGGCTTGAGGAGAAACAGCGGACAGCCCGTAAGAATCGCTCAAAATCAACAGAGGAATGGAAAATAAGGTTAGTTACTGGAGGATGCTTTTCACAGTATGTGATTTCTCCCTTTCTGGTTTAACTTACTGTCTTGTTATCAACCATGCATTTCCATTTACTGTGAAGGAGTTCTGCACTTGGCCCAAGGTTTGGTTCAAAGCTGTGATTTAATCTCCAGCATACATGTCAACCCCTTCAGATGTTTACCTGTATAGTGAGCTTCAGAAATCTGTAAAATTCACAAAAAAATCTCCAACACTCACACGGTACAACAGAGGGGCGGCAGAGCAGGCACACTCTAGGAGGATGAGGAGAGAGCGACCTTAGCATATTTTTTTTTACAGGCCAGATCTGAGACTTAAACTAAATTTGAAGCAGTCTTTTAAAATCCATTAGACTTTCTCTGTACATCTGTAGTCATGAAAAATGGGGAATCCTGGCTATAATTTGTTAATTAATTCAGTAATATTGAAAATCTGTACGATTTGACATGCATGCTGTGGTTGTGGTTTGCTCTGGTGTGAAGTGCTGCACTACACCACCATCCTCAGGACAAAATGCACAACTGCGAGTTCTTCTGGATATTTGGTTTCAGAAGGAAGAGCAGCTACATTTTCCAGCTATTTCATTACCTTTTTCAGCGTGTGGGAGTTTGTGAATATTTAATCTTGGTTACTTGGTTATCACAGTGCTTAAATTAAATCATTGGTGTCTGTGCTTTTCTGTTTTTTTGTTTGTTTTCTTGTAGGTGGTTTCAACAAGGACCCAACCCACACAACAAAGCTCAGGACTGGCTCTACGTGAAAGGCTATTGGGACAGGGATTATACTCAGCTGCCTGATATTTACTAAAAATCATGAAGAAAAAAAAACTTGCACAGACCTACACATGGATTCCCATGTTTAACACCTTTAAACATAATCTTCTGCACTGATCATACTGTCAATGGTTTGCAACAAAATAATGGACTCTATGTAAAACGGCAGGTGATGTCAGGTTTAAATGGAAGATGATTAGGACCACAGTACAGTTTTCCCCCCTAATTCTGATATTAAAATAAGACTTATGAAATTAAAGTCCATCTAAATCTGACTTTTTTCTCAGAATTGACTTTTCCTCAGAATTCTGACATTAGTCTCAGAATTCTGAGACTAAAGTCAGAATTCTGAGAAAAAAGTCAGAATTCTCTGAATTTAGTCTCAGAATGAAGAATACAGGTACTGAGAATAGTCAGAATTCTGACTTCAGTCTCAGAATTCTGACTTTAATCTCGGAATTATGAGACTAAAGTCAGAATTCTCTCTGATTTTAGTCTCAGAATGAAGAATTCTGAGACTAAAGTCAGAATTCTCTGACTTTAGTCTCAGAATGAAGAATTCTGAGACTAAAGTCAGAATTCTGACTTTAGTCTCAGAATGAAGAAGTCTGAGAATAGTCAGAATTGTGACTTTAGTCTCAGAATGAAGAATACCATACTGAGAATAGTCAGAATTCTGACTTTAATCTCAGAATGAAGCAATCTGAGAATAGAAAGAATTCTGACTTCAGTCTCAGAATTCTGACTTTAATCTCAGAATGAAGAATTCTGAGAATAAAGTCAGAATTCTGATAGTCAGAAGTTTGACTTCAATCTCAGAATTCTGACTAATCTCAGAATGAAGAATTCTGAGAATAGACAGAATTCTGACTTCAATCTCAGAATTCTGACTTTAATCTCAGAATGAAGAATTCTGAGAATAAAGTCAGAATTCTGATCAAGTCAGAATTCTGATAAAGTCAGAATTCTGACTTCAATCTCAGAATTCTGACTAATCTCAGAATGAAGAATTCTGACTTTATCAGAATTCTGACTTATTCTCAGAATTCTGACTTATTCTCAGAATTCTGACTTTTTTTTCCTCAGAATTAAGGGGGAAAATATTGCATTGTGATCTTAATCCTCTTCTGTAGTTTCAATTTGGAATGAAAATGTAGATCTGTGTGAATATTAAAGCACAAAACGCTGATTTATTGTGGTTCCTAACCACTTCAAGCGAAGTATTAGCATGAACAAGTAGAATGTAGTTCAGAAATATTTCATATTAGGAGTGTTTAACCAGCAACCTCATTTTAACTAGTTAGGTCATTGTCTTCTCAGTCGGAGACACTTTGCTCATCAGTGAGTGCAGAGAGGAGGCAGCACGAGGACGGAGCTCGTGTTTTCTACTCACAGCTGTTGCACAGATGGACACTTGTGCATGCATATTATTATGCAGTGCAGTGTGTTAAAACGGATGGAGTAGATTTGTTTTTCGCGGATACAGTGAGTGGTGCACATATCTAGTCTTTAACTGAATGTGTTTAAAAGTTTTGACCTGTTGCAGTTTTTAGATTGCTATCTTTGATTGTAAATGTGTTCAGCTATATCCCAACTAATATGTCTGCTTGTAAAATATTAGATCTGTTAAGAGAATGAAAAAAACACCTCAACTATAAGCTGTATTCATACAAACATAATAATCTGCCTGAGCCTGTAGCACTTTCTCCTTTATGTAGGCAGAGCAAATGGCTCTTCATAATGTTGTGCGTGCGTGTGAAAAAGGGGAAGGTCTTGCAATAGATAAGTATATCTGATGTTATTCTAGGTGCTCTGTGCATTATCATAAATGCATGTGCATAACAACTATGCAAGCCTTACCTCAGTCAGTCAAACTTAACTTTTTCTCTTACTGATAGCTGCTACATAACCGTTAACATTTTAGCTTCTCTTGTCATTTTTAGAATAAACAGAATTTCTATTGTTACTAAATAAAAGCTTAATGATGAAGTTTATTCTTGTTTTCAGTAAACTGTGTATTCTAGGGATTTTGAATGGTTTATGCCACTCGTGTATTTGATTACAATTTGTTTAGCCTTTTTTAGTTGAATTAGCTTCAGCTGACTGCAGTGTGCACAATTTGTAAATAAATGTCTGACAAATAAAGTAATATATGTAAATAGTTTATCTTTTAGACATTTATTTTGTAGCGTTACAGCTGTTTGTTAATAAATGTGCCTGTGTGACAACTGGGACAAAGCTTTGAGTCATAAATATATTTTTGTTATTTTATGGAAAGAAAAATATATTGAGATATATATCGTATATCGCAATGTATCATAAAAATATTGAGATATTAATTTTGGTCCATATCGCCCAGCCCTAACACACACCAACAGAAGCAAAAACCTTATCGTCTTCTGCCTTTGCTGGCAGACGATAATCAAGTTATTGAAGGGATGAAAAACATCCAAGTCATTAACATCCATATGCTCCACAAGAAATGCTGGCTACATATTTGTTGACAGTTTGTTTGTGATAACATAAGTTGATTTTAATTTGCTTCTTTTTCCACCATGGTACGCAGGATAGGTTTAATTTGGTTTATTCAATTTAACACACATCAGTACTTTATCACATTCATACAATGATGGGGCATTCATCAGAGGTAATGAAGGGTTCAATGTCTTGCCCAGGAACACTTCGGCATGTGACTGCTGGTGGAATCGAACCCCCAACTCTCCCATTGGAGGAGACTGCTCTAGCCTTTCAACCACAGCTGCCCCAGCTGAAGAGGATTATTATATCATACAGTGTATATGTAAATAAATGTCTGAAAAATAATGTATGTAAATAGTTTATTTTTAGACATTTATTTTGTGGAGTTACAGCTGTTTGTTAATAAATGTGCCTGTGTGACAACTGGGACAAAGCTTTGAATCAGAAATATATTTTTATTATTTTATGGAAAGAAAAATATATTGAGATATGTCGTATATCGCAATATATCATAAAAATATTTAGATATTAATTTTGGTCCATATCGCCCAGCCCTAGATTGGACACATCAGAGGCAACGAGGAGTTCAATGTCTTGCACAGGAACACTTCAGCATGTGACTGCTGGTGGAATCAAACCCCCAACTCTCCCACTGGAGGAGACTGCTCTAGCCTCTCAGCCACAGCTGCCCTCAGCTGAAGAGGCTTATTATTTAATATATGTAAATAAATGTCTGAAAAATAAAGTAATGTATGTAAATAATTTATTTTTTAGACATTTATTTTGTAGAGTTGCAGCTGTTTGTTAATAAATGTGCTGTGTGACAACTGGGACAAAGCTTTGACTCAGAAATATATTTTTGTTATTTTATGGAAAGAAAAATATATAGAGATATATTATTGTATATTGCGATATAGCATAAAAATACAGAGAGATTAATTTTGGTCCATATCGCCCAGCCCTACTCAAAGCCAAGACCTCAGTGGCTGTACATCCTGCAGTTATTGTCATTAAGGAAGTTTGTTTTATTGTTTAAAATCTAGTTTTATTTTAAACTTAATCCATTGGTAGGCCGAACTGAGTTCACTCATAGGCCTAATTTGGCCCCTGGGCCACCAGTTGAATAGCCCTTGTCTATACAACAATGGTTACATCTTAGTGACTTTTACAGATATTAAGCTAAAATTGATGTTTGTAGCCGACAGTCATTCACAAAACATATTCCAAGGTCTAACAGAGATTTTGCATGAGATTGTGCGTAAAGTTATTCTTACAAAGTTTGAACAAAAAAGCTATAGTGTTTTTTAAACTCTGGCAATAACAGCTTTAGGGTGATAGTCCTCCATGATTTGCTACTTACTGTTCTTATTGTCAAATTTGTGATGGATCAAATATGGTTCAGCATACCCTGATGCATGCTCATTAATCCTGGTAGAAAAATCTTTAAAAAAAAGCTAAGTCTGGTCCTCTGGACATTCAAAAAACAAAACAAAACAAAAAAACAACAACGTAGAAACGATTCGTCTTTCATCCGAAAGACTTCCTCAGTCTGAGTTTCTGTATTCAGCTCAGTCTTATAAATAGCACCCTCTCACAGTGGATCAACCAGTTTGCTGATGACAGCTGAAACCAGCTGCTCACATGATCAAGGAGGACCATCAGTCTAACGATGGATTGTTAGCACCCTGATGGTTGTTTGCTATTCACAGAGGGCTGAGTGATACTAGCAATAACAGCATTGTAAGAGGGGGACAGTTGAACCCGGAGGCCTCCACCCCTGTTTAATGATGGACGGTTTCTTTTCACAAAGATGGCCTCCTTTACTCCTCTCTCAAACCATCGTTCCTCTCTATCAAGGATGTGAACATCTTCATCCCTGAAAGAGTGACCGCTGGCCTGGAGATGAGTGTAGACCGCAGAGTCCTGACCTGATGATGTTGATCTTCTGTGCTGGGCCATCCTTTTGGCCAGTGGCTGTTTAGTTTCCCCGATATAAGACTGATCACAGCCCTCCTGACACTGAACAGCATACACAATATTACTCTGTGCCGGGGGACTGGATCTTTGGGATGAACCAGTCTTTGCCGTAATGTATTTTGGGGTTTAAAAGCCACTGGGACATTGTGTTTAGAAAATAAACGTCTCAATTCCTCTGAAACTCCCGCAACGTGGAATGACCACTGGTCTGGGTTCCTCCTCTTCACCTGATGGCTGGCTGGAGTCCTGTTTGGGTTTCTTCTCGGCCCAGTTAGGATATCTACATTTCTCTAGAGCCTGTCTTATGTGGAATTTCTCCTTCTGCCTGGCCCCCCGAGCCATTGGGGACGCTGTCTGCTCTGTGGCAAAGAGTCCTGACGACCCCCAACGTATAGCACTTACAGAAGTTTCCATCACTTAATGTTTGAAGCTGTTATGTCTTAAAACTCGTCCATATAATTCAATTCCTATAAAAGGGATTAATAAAAAGAGGTGCAATCACCTGATCTGTTCTTACATAAAATGTTAGAACAAAGTCAGTTGCTTTAGTTTAAATCAATGAGGATCATATGTAACTACCGTACCCACCACTGCACCCTGTATTCACTGGTTAACTGGTCATCATTAACTTCACACAGACTCTCCCACTGGTACATTTTCATCTGTAAATCTCTTCTTTGTCTGATGCCTTCATACATCTCCTACATCTCTATGCGTGAGTGCAGCTACAGCGTGCGCTCTCAGGACATTATTACATGCAGTGTTCCATCAGTGCGGACTGAACTAAACACAATGTGAGGTTCCATTAGTGCCTAAAGTATGTTTATGTGCCTATGTAAAGTGTGTATGTAGCGTGCTGTGTATTTGTAAGGTGATATGTTAAGTGACATGTTAAGTGATATTAAGCACATATGATGTTAGGTGCATAAGGTGATATGTTAAGTGATAATATGTTAAGCATATATGTTAAGTAACATATCACTTAACATATCACAACATACTTTGTTAACCCTATTTATCTGCAAGAGACTGCTTTGAATTTAACTCCCATCAGAGAACGCTTATCTTGAGCAAGCATGAAAGTGACAGTGGAAAGTAAAAACTCCCTCATGAGGAAGAAACCTTTAGCAGAACCAGGCTCAGGAAGAAAGTTTGTCTTAAATGAAAATGTTGATGGAAATAGATTATCTAGAATATTTTTAATCTCCACACCTAAAAAAACAAGATTTTATTTTGTTTAAACTACTTTTTTTAGATAAGGCATTATACAATATGAAATACTAAATTTTAATTTAGAAAAAAAATTCATACATGAAATGCCACGTTGAGAATAAAAAAACTGATGGGGATTTTAAACCCTTGTTACCTTAATAAAAACCACACAAGAATAAACAAGAGAATTGAGTTAGACACGAATCATGAAACTTTGCAAAGGGGACATGCTTTGTAGTGTACTTCCAAAACTAGTTTAGTCTCGGAACACACTCCAGCACATATCCGAATTTATTTCTGTTTCATCGAGTATTTATAAGAGAAAGATGTGGAGTTTGACAAGTTACACAAACGCTGACATCTTACAGATAAACTGGAGTCAGGATTCTGTTTGAGGCAGGAACATCTAATCAAAACATTGTCAAGGCTAAAAGACTTTGTCTTTTCTGTATCAAGGAGAAAAACAAACAAACAAACGTGTTTGTACTATCAAATATAAGTGTTAAAAGGGAACAGAGAATATTTGATATAAGTGAGCTGGGTAAGAATTATTGTGTCAAAGTAATTAGTTTTAGATGATAAATGTTGAACATCTCCATCATCCCATCCTCTTATCATATAAACTGATTTCTACTTAATTATGTGAGCGATATGGAAAACAACCCCGAGGCCGAATTCAAATTGGGGGTAAAAAACGCATATCGCCGCCCCGTTTCCTCCACAGTAGCGTCCCGACAACTCAGGATCACCTTTTTAGGATGGTTTGAGAGATTTTAAAGTTTTGGAGAACTCTGTAGTGATGATTGTCATATTTCATGACTTATTTCAATGTTTGAGAGAAATAAAGATTTGAGGAGAATTTTGCAGTGAGTATGGTCTCATTTCATGGCTTATGTCAAAGTTTTAAAAGGAATAATATATTTAGCAGGGATTAGTCTATTTAATCACAAAAACCAAAAGTTTTTCCAAAGAAATAAAACTTTTAAGAAGAAACATATATATATATAAATATATAT
>JBBPBX010027856.1:10827-28094 GCA_038048925.1 Garcialebias charrua
CAAGGGTTTCGGTGGGTTTGTCCGGCTCCTCCATAAGCCTCAGCGTCTGCACCCAAAGACCACACTGCTAACAGCCAGCAGGGCCTCTACCTCTGATCCCGTTTTAACTCCAACCCACATGTCTCAATGAACTTTTGTCCTCCAGCCGGACCAGGCTGGTGAATTCAAACCACATTATAGTACTGTACTGGGATTATTAGTGTGTTTTCTTAGAGAGTGGAATTAGCGTCGTGCAATGATAGATGAATCACTGCGAGGTCAGGGAATCACTGAAGCATCACGAGGGTTTGAAGGGATCTGTTATTGTTGGAGTCAACATGTAAACGACAGCATGATTTTCTGATTCAGAGTCCGACATGATGATTTGTGCTGTTTTAGAGGAAACGTTGGCTTTCAGATTGGGTAATGCGAACGGTTTGTATTCATAACAGTGACACATTTGTGGCGTTGCCTGAAAACACAACATAAAACAAGATACAGGTAGTCCCCGACTTACGAACGAGTTCCGTTCCTATATGCGCCGTCGTAACTCAGATTTTGACGTAAGTCGGAAAACGTGTACCGTAAACACCGGTGTATAATACGCACTTTTATTGCTCATTTGAATGTCCTGCGTATTATACACCGAAGCGTATTATCTACAGATTTTTTCCCATATTTTTAGACCCATTTTTGGCTCTGATTCGCTGTTTTTCATTTTGGCCTAAAAATGGTGCAGTACCAGTTTCGGCCGCTATGGGCGCTAATGCACCCTGTAGTCTGTTTACCTGCAGACTGTACCTGGAGGCGTATCCTGGCGCCATCTAGTGGCCATAAAAAAGACTGTCACGGCAGCGCGTATTATACACCGAAGCGTATTATCTACCGATTTTTCTGATTTATTTCCAAATATTGGCCAAAGTGTATTATACACCGGAGCGTATTATACACTGGTGTTTATGGTATATACAAAAAAAAAAAAACTTTTTTTAAAAATAAATAAACAAATGTACAGTACATTACTGTACAGTTACCAAGCTCTTAGCCTATCCTAACACAGTTTTTAAAGACGAAGGAGCAAGTTGAATCGTCTCCCTCCTACCTAGCAGGCTCCATTCACATAAAGGGAGCTAGCTGGCTAACTACAGTAGCTTGCTGTACGGTGGCCTACCTCCGTCCGTCCGTCCATCCAATATTTGTTTACGACGTAAAACCGCCGTCAGCTCGGTCCATCTGCCGTCCATCTGCCATATTCCGTTGTAAAACCGCCGTCAACCTCTGTCCAGAGCATTTAATCTCCACCTGTACTGTCCACTGCTTTGCTGATTCTGCCGTGAAGCTCCGTCCAGAGCGGGTCTTTCTGTGTTTTTCCGCTGTCAAGCTACTGCTTCTGTCAAAACCGGAAGGAAGTCGGAACTCGGCTTTCAAAATAAAAAAATTCAAAATAAAAGTTTTTTTAATGAGATGCGTGACGTAAACCCGAAACGTCGTAAGTCGAGGACTACCTGTATTAGTGCTGGTTTTCTGTTTTTTTTTGTTTGTTTTGTGCCTATTTTGCTGCAAGTCTGTATTTGTAACACTTTATATTTGGCTTGCAAACAATTTCTGTGCAAAAACAAATATAGTTGTTTTCAGTTGCAGAAAGGGCGGCACAGTGGTGGTAGAGCTGCTGCATCTCAGCTAGCAGGTCCCTGGTTCAAATCCCAGTCAGGGGGTCTTTCTGGGTGGAGTTTGCATGTTCTCCCCGTGCATGCGTGGGTTTTCTCTGGGTACTCCGGTTTCCTCCCACAGACCAAAAACATGCATGTTAGGATGACTGGTTTGTCTCACTGTGTCCCTGTGATGAACTGGAGACCTGTTCAGGGTGTCCCCCGCCTCTCACACAGCTGTAGCTGGACTTGAACACCAGTGACCCCCGCAACCCGAAAAGGAAGAAGTAAAAAATAATGGATGGATGGATGCAGAAATGGAACCTTGAGATTCTCAACTTGTAAACCTGACACAATTTTTATTTATTTATTTTCATTCACTCTTTTCACTACGTTTCCTTTTGATTGTCCTATTGGTTGCCATTTTATTTTAACTTGTTAAAAAAAATTCTATGCATCTTTTATGACTGTCTATTGTTGTCCACTGTTGTCATCACTCTTTGTTAAAAAATTCAGGTCTCTCTTGTAAATGAGTCACCGAGGCTCAATCGGATTAACCAGTACTGTATAAATAAATCTAAAAATGCTAAGTCTGGTCCTCTGGACATTCAAAAAAAAAAAAGCCAAAAAATTGTAGAAACGTTTCGTATTTCGTCCGAAAGACTTCTCAGTCGGTGAGGAACCGATTTTCTTTGGTGGAACCGACAGTCTTTGGTGAGACTGAGGAAGTCTTTCGGACGAAAGACGAAACGTTTCTACAAATTTTTTGCCTTTTTTTTTTTTTGAATGTCCAGAGGACCAGACTTAATTTTTTTAAATTTTTCTACCTGGATTATTGAGCATGCATCAGTGTATAAATAAAGGTTGAATGAATGAACTTTACTTTGTTTTCCAATTTCCCACGTTTTTGATCAGAAATCCCAAATATTTCTCCTCCATTTTCCCCCTTTCTGATTCATATTATGGTCAGTAAGGAAGAAGCAGTTAAAGATAATGGATGGATGGAAATTTGTGTGTACGTTCATTTATTCATTCATTCATTCAACCTTTATTTAAACAGATAAATCACATTGAGCCTCGGAGACTCATTTACAAGCGAGACCTGTTTGGACAGACAATAAAAAGTGGTGAAAATGACACAGAGGGTTTAGAGACAAAAAAAATCCTAACATGCTCTTAATATTTGGCTGAAGGTTAACAGCATGATCATGAAAAATTAAAACTATAATGACGGGGCCGTACATAGTTAGGTTGATGACATGTATTGTTTTGCTGAGGTCAGAATAAATCCTGAGTGTAACCTGATCACGACTTTCGTCTCTCCTGCCCTCACAGACCAACCTGAGCCAGAAGTTGTCCGTGTGCAACAAACTATGTTTTGCCATTGGTGGAGCGCCGAAGGAGGTGGCTGCCAGCGCCACAGCCTTCTTCCTGCAGATCTATCTGCTCGACGTTGCTCAGGTAAACCTGTCCGGGGGGCAGAGAGCACATGAACGTGTATAAAAACAGTGTCTGAACTCTGTTTCTGCTCCACTCTGCAGATCAACGCCGTCCAGGCCTCCATGGTGTTGTTCGTAGGTAAAGTGTGGGGCGCCGTAACCGATCCCATAGTTGGTTTCTTCATGACCAAAAGCAGGTGGACCAAGATTGGCAGACTCATGCCCTGGTAATCACACAATCCACACAGCAAACGTCACAGCACAACTAAAACGCAAAGATCCAAAACTCTGCGTTTTTGAGACAACTAAAAACGGACGACAAATTAAAATGAAGACTATCAAGCCTCGATGGCATGCATTTCCGAGCTTTAGCTGTTTTTGTGTTTGTAAGGGTCGATTAACGTGGCAGCCATCTTGAATCAGGTTGATTCCAACTGTAAATGCAAAAGTTGTAAAGGAAACTGTTGTGGGACCTGTGAGCACTTGGAGTGCATGTTGGGAACGATTCTCAGCTACTACCACATCAACTCTGAGCTCCATATCTGTTAAAATGTGTAAAATGTGTAAAAATGTGTAAAAATCACTGACTTTTATCCTTTCTTGTGTTGACTGATTAGCTATCGCATTAATTGTTTGAATTAGACTGATTAGTTGCCAAAATAAAAACACCCAATTTCTGAATCTGTGATATTTTGCAAACAGACAAACTTTTGACAATATAACTTTTGCAATATTAATGATCTTGATTATTTCAATATACACCTTATTTTATTATATTATTATTGTTTATATTGTTTATCTCTTGTCTTTAAGCTGCTGTATTCATACTCATCTGCTCACCACAGAGACTCATGTTCAGGCTGCTGTTTTATACATCGTATTATATTTGACATTATTAGTGTTCATATCTTAGATCCTTACATACTGTTTCTTTTTATACTTTACATTTTGCTATTTTTGGATGTAACTGGGACTTTGTCAAAGTCAAAGTCAAAGTCAAAGTCAACTTTATTGTCAGAACTGCAATATGTACAGGACATACACAGGACCGAAATTGCGTTTCTCTCAGTCCCTCGGTGCAACAGTAACCATCTAAACACTAAACACTAAAACATTTAATACACATAAGCATAAAATAGTAAAAAAGTGTAACACTGTCCTGAGTTTTTTCATAATAGTATAAAAGTATGAAAATTTACACCAACACTGAAACACCAAACACCCCTAAAACACCAAACACCCAATGAACATAAGCATAAAATGAAATAATAAAAGTGTAATACTGTCCTGAGTTTTTGCATAGTAGTATAAAAAGTATAAAAAGTATATCTATAAAATAAACTGAAGGTTCTAGCATTGACATTTGCAAAGAGTGGCACAGCAGCATATAAGTTAAAGGTTCAGTATGCAGTTTCTGTAGAACTGCAGCACTTAGAAATATTTTCAACAGGCAAAGCATTCTGATCCCTCCCCCTCAGAGCCATATGTGGCTCTGCCCCCTTGTGGTCTGTTGAATTTCAAATTCAAGCTCTGTTTTTATTGGCTGATTCAAATTCAAGCTCTGTTTTTATTGGCTGGTTACAAACTCTGTTTTTATTGGCTGGAAAATGGCGGGTCACCTTTTCTTTTTAGAAATGCTTATTTACCACCTGGAGAAGCAAGGGGACAATATTTTTTTTAATTTTTTTTCAGAGATTACCTGGCTAACATCAGTCTGTCAGGAGGTAGTGACAGAGTGAAGAAATATGTTCATAAAAAAAGCTACATACTGAAGCTTTAATGTACACAGTATATGTATGAGGTAGTTGATGTTGGTATAGAGGCAAAGTGGCATATGCAGTGAGGCACATAAGGCACATTTGGCATCCTTAGATAAGGCTAGTCAGAGAATGCTGTATATGTATCTGCAGTAGTGTAGATAAAAGTAGTGTAAATGTAAACAGTAGTAATAAATGTAAAGCAGTAGTAATAAATGTAAACAGTATTAATAAATGTAAACAGTGAATGTAAACAGTAGTATGACTATAGGCAGTAATGTAATACAAACATTAGTGCAAATATGAGAAGTAGTGCAAACTGAATGAACACATGACCGAGAGTTTAGTGAATAACCCGTTTGATGACACAGAGTCCAGTGTTAAAAACTTTGTGTTGAGTGGTAATGTGTGAGAAAGTTTTTTGTGTTAAGGCAGTTCAAATGGGAGGGGAGGCAGAGCAGGCAGAGTGTTTAGCATCCTGACTGCCTGATGAACAGAGCTGTCTCTCAGTCTGCTGGTTCGAGCCTGGAGACTCCTCAGTCTCCTCCCTGATGGCAGCAGTCTAAAGCGGCTGTGTAGTGGGTGTGTGGGATCACCTGCCATGCAGTGGGCTTTCCGAGTGAGGCGTTTGCTGTGTAAGTCCTGCAGTGAGGGCAAGGAGGTGCCGACGATCTTCTCAGCTGCTTTCACGATGCGCTGGAGGCTCTTGCGGCAGGATGCAGTACATGCACCAAACCACACAGTGATGCAGCTGGTCAGGACACTTTCTATGGCACCTCTGTAGAAGGTGCACATGATGGAGGTTGAAGCTCCAGCCCTTTTCAGCTTGCGGAGAAAGTAGAGGCGCTGGTGAGCCTTCTTCGCCAGTGCTGCAGTGTTCCTGCTCCAGGACAGGTCCTTTGAGACGTGCACTCCCAGGAACTTGGTGCTGTCCACTCTCTCCACTGCGGTGCTGTTGATGGTCAGAGGGGCATGTTGTGCATCCCTCTTCCTGAAGTCCACGACAATCTCCTTTGTCTTCTCCACGTTGAGAGTGAGATTGTTGTGTCCGCACCACAAGGCCAGGCGGCTCACCTCGTTCCTGTAGTCCGTCTCATCGTTGTTGCTGATGAGACCCACCACTGTTGTGTCGTCCGCAAACTTGATGAAGTGGTTGGAGCTGTACGATGGTGTGCAGTCGTGTGTTAGCAGGGTGAATAGAAGGGGGCTCAGCACACATCCTTGTGGGGCCCCTGTGTTCAATGTGATGGTGCTAGATGTGTTAGTTTGAGTACACAGTTTCATTCCACCTCATGTACCACATGTGATGCAAATGACATTCAAGTCTTTTTGAACCCCTTACCACACAGAGGCCGCAGTAAATTAGCATTTTTCACATCTGCAAATCTTAAATTACTAGAATGTCACAGTCAAACCCTTTTAAAGATGATTAAATTCAAGCATCGCATTATATAAAAAAATAGTCTTAACAATTTGACTTGTTTCATGCTGATTTAGAGAGTTTCCAATTTCCTAAAAGTGCTTTTTAAAGCCACTCAAAAATGAGACTAAACTGTTTATTCACGTGTTTTTTTTTTTAAGCCAAAACCTTTGGTCAGGTTATTTCTGAGTTCTTTTGGGGGGAAAATGTCTGTTTTCCCTCCACGCAGCCAAGCCTGTGTATAAAAAACAAAAAATTGTTCATAAATTCTCAAAGCTGTTTTGCTCCTTTGCCCTCACATATAATTATGGTGACTGCGTGCTGCTGATGTTTGCTGCAGAATCTCAACAAAAACAAGCAAAGCGTCCCGTGTTTGGAGGAGGATTTAAAAAAAAGGCTCCTCTAAACTCCCACCTGAGCATCAGATCAACAGCAGCTGTGTTTAGCTCTCCGCTGAACCAGTTTGCTTTAAGGGCATTGATTGCTTTTCCCCTTTTCATGCCAGGACCGTGGTTTACGTGCGTTATTTTATGATGTGCCGCTCTGCTACATCTCTTGTGCAACGCCTCGTTCCACCGCTGGCTCCTGCACCTCTCAGGGCCTTCGGATGGAAATGTTACGTGTGACGATGTGGATTTCTATTCATCCCCTGCTCTCAAATGGGATTTGTTTCAAAGCTGCTAAGCATGCGTGTGTGCATTTCTTTTTAGAACACACACCAGCGGGACAGTTTCTATCACAACAGCAAACCCTGCAGATCTGGAGCGAGTCCAAATCCAGAGTTACCAGAGAGCCACACTCAGCTGCAGACAGATGCTGATGTTTAATCAGCTTTCATTACCCCTGGGAGCATGTAGATTTGTGCGCTCCTGATTGTGTGTAAGTGTGTGTGAGAGCTGAACAGTGTTTGTGATGACAGGGTCCCTGAGTTTTTATCCTATTTGGAAAGTCCCGTCTGTCCATCCATTCAACAGGAAGCTTACACATCCACAGGCAGACATTTAGTGATTTGTATCTTTGCCCTGAGTGCTTAGCGATGGAAGCTTTGGGCCCTAAACGTCCCTTTGGGTACTGGTATGTTGATTATACAGTATGTGACTGCTGCTGTGAATTACCAGCAAGCAGTAAAAAAACAACAACAAAAACTAAGACTTTTTAAATGCAGTTGAAGAAAACTGAAAAAAATAAATAAAAAAGGGTTAGTGGTTGGATAAGTTTCAAACTCAAGGCTCCAGCGTCAAATATGGCCCTTGTTAACATTCATCTGTCCTCCAAGATGACATTTTTAATGTTCAATATTTTTTATTGCTTCACATTTTGCTTTAAAACAGTACCATGGTTTATTGATGACTTCTCAGGACAGTTGGCCATGTTTGAACCCAAGAAAAATGTATTTAAAAATTTCAGTCATCTTTGATTTTATGGGCAAAGAGCAACAGAGAACGTCAAATGGGACCAATCAAACACGTGTCGAGGGACCTGCAGCCAAGAAAAGATGTCGAGTATCTGATTTGAGGTTATGTATCGGCTGAAGTTGGCCCTTTGGATTTAAATTAGTTAAATTTAGTTAAATTTACTTTAACTTAGTTTACTGTACTTTCCACCGTATAAGTCGCATCAATCAAAATATGTCTAATAAAGTAGAAAAAAACATAAATAAGTTGCATCTACAGTATTATGCGTCACCGTTGACAACCCAGAAATGTGGGCTGGTGTTGTGCCAAAAATCAATTGGCTGCCAAATGGCGGCCGCGAGAGGACTTTAACAATAATTTAACAAGATTAACACTTAAAAACAATTATTTGTTTGCTTGACATTATAGTAAAGGTGCGTCTCAGTTAAACTTGTCCTTAATAAATGCACTTTAATGGTCAAATCAGCTGCATTTCGCCTGGGCATCAGCGAAATGAAGCTGATTTGACGTTTGCTCCAGGAGTTCTGGAGTGAAACGAAGGTGGCTTTATATGGCAAGCCAAGTGTCTCAGTAATAGCCACTTTTACCTATTAATGAGACACTTGGCTTGCCATATTGTTCGAGGACCCTCTAACGGCTGAAAATGGTAGTGTTCAATATTTTTCATGTCAGAATGAATGAAATCGTCAGATCTCAGCCAAAATTGGGTTATAAATATGGAGAAAAAACATAAATATGTTGCTTCAGTGTATAAGTCACAGGACGTACAAATTTATGCAAAAAGGTGCAACTTATATGGTGAAAAATACGGGAATTTTGGCCCCTTTCTGCAACTACCGGTATGTTTGACGGTTCAAAGCTTTAGTTTAGCTCAGAACAATCAGTTTGATGTCACGTCGTCTGAGAGCTCCTCAAACACATTCTGACCTTCATGAAGTTGCAGATGCTTCAGGTTTTTGTGCAAAGACTGGAATTAATGCTCATGAGATGCCATTGATTGAGAGTAAAAAGGATGATAAATTTGGTTTGACTGCTTCGGTTTTTAACCTTTTTAGTCGGATGCCGGTGAATTAGAAATGGGAATTGCTATAGTAGTGGCCAGTTCATTCATTAAATTTATTCGCCCCACAAAGTAGCTCCTCTTGATCATGTAAATTACTGAATTACTGAGCTTGCTGTGTACTTCAACTATGCGGACCATTTAAAATGGAATTTAAAATGATTTTTAAGTCAAAGTCAAAGTCAACTTTATTGTCAGAACTGCAATATGTACAGGACATACACAGGATTGAAATTGCGTTTATCTCAGTCCCTCTGTGCAACAGTAACTATTTAAACACTAAAACACTGAAACATTTAATAAACATAAACACTAACAGTGTTTAGCAGTTCATTCTTAGTTTTTTTTAAAACTTACTTACGGTTATGGAGTGGTGCATTCAGTGATCAGTAGGATTTATTATACTACTGAGTCTGCAGTGAGCAGGACTGTTGGCAGCTTCACTAAAGTGTAGTAGAATTTTTTAAAATATAAAAACATTAAACAGATAATCTACAAAAGCTAAGTCTGGTCCTCTGGACATTCAAAAAAACAAAACAAAACAAATTTTGAATGTCCAGAGGACCAGACTTAGCTTTTTTAGATTTTTCTACCTGGATTATTGAGCATGCATCAGGGTATTAAACAGATACGTTTTGTTTGTTAGTGGGGTTTTGTGGAGAGAAAAAAAAGAATGTTTACTTTCTCACCTGTTGTAGGTAGCTCTGAATGGCCTCAGTTATTAAAAAAATAGTGGCAAAAATAAAATAATAAAAATCAAAGAACAAATTAGAGCTCAGTGTGTTAGGAAAATGAGTTTAAACAGCTGCAAGGTCAACAATGCAGGAATGAACAAACGTCTAAACGTGACAAAAAGTATTTTAGAAATTTTATTTTACGGCGGCATGCTGGCGCAGTTGGTAGACTGATGGGTAACTCTAAATTGTCTCTAGGTGTGAGTGAGAGAGTGAATGGTTGTTTGTCTCGTTTGTCTCTGTGTCCCTGCTGTCCAGTGTCCCCCGCCTCTCATACAGTGACTGCTGGACATGGCACCGGTGACCTGAAAAGGAAGAAGCAGGTGTAAGAAAATGGATGGATTTTATTTTACCATGGGCTTTTTGTCACATGTAGGGGGCGGGACTTAATACATGCTGCATCCAGCCAATAGAAAAAGCTGGTCTCGTTCCAGCTTCACGGTCTGGGGTACAGAAATATCCAGTCTAAGTTCTGACCAGATTCATTCATTCATTCATTCAACCTTTATTTATACAGGCTAGCCTCATTGAGTCACGGGGACTCATTTACAAGAGGGACCTGTCTCACTCACACCAAACAACCATCCACTCTCACACTCACACCTAGGGTCAATTTGAGTCACCAATCAGCCTAACAAGCATGTTTTTGGGTCTGTGGGAGATTACCAAGCTAAAACTAATAAAACATCTCCCTTCTCATAACTTTTATTGCGCTTGGTGCTATCGCTATTTTACAACCCTTTGCAGAGTTGGGAGTTTGCCAAGAGTTGGCAATTTTGCATTACCATTTTTTTTTTCTACGTATAATTCAGTTGTGAGTGTAAATAGCAGCAGTGGCAGCTAGCTGTAGCACTTCTAATGCAGTCTGGGGTCTGGATCTCAGTCCACTTTAGTCTTCACCCCCTCTCAGGCTAACTGTTAGTTCGTCAATCCCTTCTGAATCAAACAATTTCCCCAAACTGAGGTCATTCAAAGAGCTATCTATAACAGGTGAGATAATGGTTCATAAACTTTGCAGAGGCCTCCACTGAAAATGATCCAAACTACACAAAAGCTACAAATTAAAATATTTATTTAACAATTACTCTTGGCACCAGGACACCCTAGGTCGCAGTTCGATGATCGACTTTGTTGTCGTCTCATCTGATCTGCGGCCGCATGTCCTGGACACTCGGGTGAAGAGAGGGGCGGAGCTGTCAACTGACCACTACCTGGTGGTGAGTTGGCTCCGATGGTGGGGGAGGATGCCGGTCAGACCTGGCAGACCCAAACGTATTGTGAGGGTCTGCTGGGAACGTCTGGCAGAGTCTCCCGTAAGACGGAGCTTTAACTCCCACCTCCGGGAGAGCTTTGAACACGTTCCGAGGGAGGCGGGGGACATTGAGTCCGAGTGGGCCATGTTCCGCGCCTCTATTGTCGAGGCAGCTTATCGGAGTTGTGGCCGCAAGGTTGTTGGTGCCTGTCGTGGTGGCAACCCTCGAACCCGGTGGTGGACACCGGCGGTGAGGGATGCTGTCAGGCTGAAGAAGGAGTCCTATTGGGCCTTTTTGGCCTGTGGGACCCCGGAAGCAGCAGATAGGTACCGGCAGTCCAAGCGGCATGCGGCTCGGGTGGTTGCTGAGGCAAAAACTCGGGCGTGGGAGGAGTTCGGAGAGGCCATGGAGAATGACTTCCGTACGGCTTCGAGGCGATTCTGGTCCACCATCCGGCGTCTCAGGGGGGGAAAGCGGTACGCGACCAACACCATTTATGGTGGGGATGGCGTGCTGTTGACCTCAACTCGGGATGTTGTGAGTCGGTGGGCGGAGTACTTCGAAGACCTCCTCAATCCTACTGGCACGTCTTCCACTGAGGAAGCGGAGCCTGGGGACTTTGGGTCGGGCTCTCCAATCTCTGGAGCTGAGGTCACCGAGGTGGTTAAAAAGCTCCGCGGTGGCAGGGCTCCGGGGGTGGATGAGATTCGCCCTGAGTTCCTTAGGGCTCTGGATGTTGTGGGGTTGTGTTGGCTTACGCGACTCTGCAATATCGCGTGGACATCGGGGGCAGTTCCCTTGGATTGGCAGACTGGGGTGGTGGTTCCCCTATTCAAAAAGGGGGACCGTAGGGTGTGTTCCAACTATAGGGGGATCACACTCTTAAGCCTCCCTGGTAAGGTCTATTCAGGGGTTCTGGAGAGGAGGGTCCGTCGGATAGTCGAACCTCGGATTCAGGAGGAGCAGTGTGGTTTTCGTGCTGGTCGTGGAACACTGGACCAGCTCTACACCCTCAGCAGGGTCCTGGAGGGTGCGTGGGAGTTTGCCCAACCAGTTTACATGTGCTTTGTGGACTTGGAGAAGGCATTCGACCGCGTCCCTCGGGGGGTTCTGTGGGGGGTACTCCGGGAGTATGGGGTACCAGGCCCATTGATATGGGCTGTTAGGTCCCTGTACGACCGGTGTCAGAGCTTGGTCCGCATTGCCGGCAGTAAGTCAGGCTCGTTTCCAGTGAGAGTTGGACTCCGCCAAGGTTGCCCTTTGTCACCGATTCTGTTCATAACTTTTATGGACAGAATTTCTAGGCGCAGCCAAGGTGTTGAGAGGATCCGTTTTGGTGGCCTTAGAATCGCTTCTCTGTTTTTTGCAGATGATGTGGTCCTATTGGCTTCATCAGGTCGTGATCTACAGCTTTCGCTGGAGCGGTTTGCAGCCGAGTGTGATGCGGCCGGGATGAGGATCAGTTCCTCCAAATCCGAGGCCATGGTCTTGAGCCGGAAAAGGGTAGAGTGCCCTCTCCGGGTCGGGGAGGAGGTCCTGCCCCAAGTGGAGGAGTTTAAGTATCTCGGGTCTTGTTCACGAATGAGGGAAAACTGGAGCGTGAGATCGATAGGCGGATAGGTGCAGCGTCCGCAGTGAAGCGGGCGCTGTACCGGTCTGTCGTGGTGAAGAGAGAGCTGAGTCGAAAGGCAAAGCTCTCAATTTACCGATCGATCTACGTTCCCACCCTCATCTATGGTCATGAGCTTTGGGTTATGACCGAAAGAACAAGATCTCGGATACAAGCGGCTGAAATGAGTTTTCTCCGCAGGGTGGCTGGACTCTCCCTTAGAGATAGGGTGAGAAGCTCAGTCATCCGGGAGGGACTCGGAGTAGAGCCGCTGCTTCTCCACATCGAGAGGAGCCAGTTGAGGTGGCTCGGGCATCTGGTTAGGATGCCTCCTGGACGCCTCCCTGGTGAGGTGTTCCGGGCATGTCCCACCGGGAGGAGACCCAGAGGAAGACCCAGGACACGCTGGAGGGACTATGTTTCTCGGCTGGCCTGGGAACGCCTTGGGATTCCCCCAGAGGAGCTGCTCCAAGTGGCTGGGGAGAGGGAAGTCTGGGCCTCCCTACTTAGGCTGCTATACCCCGGCCCGCGACCCGACCCCGAATACGCGGAAGACAATGGATGGATGGATGGATTTAACAATTGCAATGCTTACTTCTGTATTAGAGTTATAAGTTAGCATGGTCAGATACTGACAAGGAGAATGTGAATTTAGCATATTAGAAACTAATTATCTTGTTGGATATATAAACTACAGAGTCTAAACTATCCAGATGCTCTCCATCTATAGAGCATGTCAAAGAGCCAGAACCACAGTGAGGAACATTCTGTCACATTCACCTCCCATCTCATTGATTTTGACAGATATTCAGCTCAAATTTGGTGTGGTAGTAGCTCATATCCTGAGCGTTAATTGATCCCTTGAAAACTTGGATTCAAACTTTGCCACTAACGATTGGTGTCATTTCTGTATGTCTGTTAGCAAAATGCCTCATGAGAATCTTGATGTATTTTAATGAAACCTTTAGAATGCAATCGTAGCAAGTATGTCTACAACTGTTGACGTTTATGAGTCTAATTCTACCGGTGTATTCATACCGGTGTATGAATGTCTGAATGAATGGGTGGATGGTTGGTATTGTAAAGCGCTTTGGGGCTCCTCACAGGGGGCTGGAAAGCGCTATATAAAATAAGCTCCATTTAATTCAAGATGGCTGCCACAGCTAATAAATAACAGACAACACAAAAATGGGTACAACTTTTTCGAGAGCAGAGCTGTGTCAGTCGCAGCACATACACTAAGCGCTACACTTAGCACAAGATTTCTGCTTAAAACATTGGCATTTATTGGCGTCGACCCTCTTTGTCTGTTAGCAAAATATCTTGTTAAAACACTTGATGGATTTTAACGAAGCTCTCAGAAAATTATCACTGGGTGAACATCTACAATGCTTAAAGCTTTGAAGTCAATCAAATTCAAGATGGCTGATATGGCTAATCAATCATGGCCAACACAAAAATGGCTACGACTCAGTCAATTTTACAGATGTTGAGATCAAATTTATCTTGTCATTTATGTATAGAGCTCATCATAATACATTGCCTTCTAATATCCAAAGATCCAGTAATTATAATCTTAAGGGGAAAGATGTTTTTCTTAAACTGCAATTCAGAACCAGTTTGAAGGGAAGATCTACCCTAATTCAAGGTGTTAGACTGTGGAACGATTTGGAGTTAGATGTTAAGGAAGCTAAATCAATCTCAGTATTTAAGAAACTGGTAAAAATCCAATTGCTCAAAAAATATATATGAATGTATTTCATGAAAAGTGTTATTTGAAATATCGCTTGAGTTATTTACTTGTTTTGACAATTTTTTGAATATGTTTGTTTGAATGGTTTATTAGATAAATAAGGAGCAGATTTTATAAGATTTTTTCTTCATCTGCTGCCTTTCATTTTATATTTACAATGTTTTGTAATTACAGATATCTTAATTGTTATGTTATGTATTTTATTTTTGTTATGAAATGAATAAAGACTTCAAATTTTTTTTTTAGTGTGGTTGTAACTGAGAGTCCTAACACACTCAAGACTAAGAATTTGTCTTCATGTCTGCCATCTTTCTCATTTTGTTTTTTCTTAGGATGGTGGGCTGCACACCCTTCCTGGTGGTGTCGTACTTCTACCTCTGGTTCGTTCCTCCGTTCATCACCGGCAGGTTCATCTGGTACCTGGGCTTCTACTGCCTCTACCAGACCCTCGTCACTGTGAGTACGCTTCACTTTCATGGCGCTTCACACAATCAGCTCGACCTCACCGGCAGTAACTAAAAGAAGTGACAACAGGAGATGAAAACTCTTCTGATTACCGTATTTCCCGGAATATAGGTTCCGGCTTTTTATCATTTTTGCATGACCTGCGACCTATATTCAGGTGCGACCTATACTGTATATGGATTTTTCCAAATTTTTGGCAATAATTGGACAGTGCGACCTATATTCAGGTACGACCTATATTCCAGAAAATATGGTATTTTCCGTATTTTCCGGAATATACGGTAGGTTGCGGCTTTTTATCATTTTTGCATGCCCTGCGACCTATATTCAGGTGCGACCTATACTGTATATGGATTTTTCCAAATTTTTGGCAATAATTGGACAGTGCGACCTATATTCAGGTAAGACCTATATTCCAGAAAATATGGTATTTTCCGTATTTTCCGGAATATACGGTAGGTTGCGGCTTTTTATCATTTTTGCATGCCCTGCGACCTATATTCAGGTGCGACCTATTTATGGCTTTTTATAAAATAAGCTGATTTGTAATCATTTATTAACAAAAATTAAACTGAGACACACTCTTACAATAATGTCAGCTAACAAATATATTTTTTTAGGTGTTTATCCTGCTAAAATTATTCATTTATTAAAGAAAAGTTCAGCTCAGACACATATTTGCTATAATTTTTATCAAACAAATAATTGTTTTTAAGTGTTAAAGCTGGGATATGCGATTTCTTGAACACTCTGGGACTTAGAAATATTTTCAGCGCAGAAAAGCATTCTGCTACCTCCCCTCAGAGCTATATATGGCTCAGAGGGGGAGCCACAGTCCGTGCTTCGGCTGAATTTTAGTTCTGCTCCGCCCCCTGCTGTGTGTCTGCTCGGAGCGCTTCAATATTCTGTGATTATATGTTATAAAAACCTTTAAAAATATAATAAAACCATAGAGCACTTGTCCAACAACACAAAACCCAGCAGAAATCATCAGAGCTTCACGAAGCAACGTTGGACATGATTCACTCGTGATTTCCTCTTTCTGTCAGCGCAGGTTTGGAATGTCTGGAATGCTCCGCCCCCACTCCATGTCCTGTCTCTGCGCTGCGAAGTTCTGTGTTTATATGATAATATAACTGTTTAAAAAATATAATAAAACCATGAATCACTCGTCCAACAACACAAAAAGACCCTGTAATCAGCAGAGCATCACCAGCCAATTTGGACATGATTTAATTCGCTCGTGAGTCGTGACAAATCCATTTCCTCATTCCTGTGAGTGGAGGATGAAGCGATCACTTGACTTTTGGCAAAAAAACTAAATAAAAGTCCAGCTCTGGGATGAAGAAGGGATATTTAATACATTTGTGTCACATAAAAAACAGTCCTGCATCGCTTTGCAATCCTTTGAATGAGAACGAGCCGCGGCGCTGAGGCTGTGACAGGCGGGGGCGTGGGTTGGGGCGTGACAAACAACTCTGTTTTTATTGGCTGGTCAGTGTCCGGGTCACTCTGTTTTCAGTGTTTTTATAAATGCTGATAGAGAAGCAAGGGGACTATAGTTTTTTTCAGAGATTACTTTGTCTAACATCAGTCTGTCAGTAGATAGTGACAGAGTGAAGAAATATGTTAAAAATATATTGTTTGAAAAGTTACAGACTACATTACAATGTTACATACCCCACCTTTAATCTTCTTAAAAGCCTTGCTGTGCGCTCCTGTGGCAGACATTTGCAGCAGAGCTAAACACGGTCCACATTTTGACGTAGGTGCGACCTATATTCAGGTGCAACCTATATATGGATTTTTCCAATTCTTTGGCAATAATTGGACAATGCGACCTATATTCAGGTGCGACCTATATTCCAGAAAATACGGTACACAACATCAAAATGAAATGCAGAAAAAGTTGAGAGCAGCTGGCTTTAAGGTGGAGATGGTTCGATGTTTTGACGAGCAGCAAATGAGATGCCCAGAAATGTTTAGAGACCTCACCTCAAAGGGGAAGTGTAGTTATTTAGTTTGCCTTTTCTTATTATGGTGCTGACCATTATTTTCCTCTCTGCTCTGGGATAAACCATATAACATGAGCTACAGAGTGCCGAGGCCGCCGCAGCCACACTGCGGCCAGCCGTAACGCCATATAGTTCTAACTACTTGATAAGTATACAGGCACTTCTGCCAGGAACCTCTTGCTGGGTAAATGCTGGTTGCCACTTTTAGCCGCCCTTCTTTGTTTCTGATTGTGTGTTTGTGTGAAGTTCAGCTGTAATCAATCAGAATGTCTCAGTCTGTAAACAAAGACTTTGTCTATTTAAGTTCATCAAATAATGATGGGTTGCCATCGGTTCATCACTTCTCAACTCCGTCTCGCTCCAACAAGGAAGTCTGCTCGATTCTATAAATGTTTGCGTCCAGTAAAAGGCCCATAAATGACATGCTTGTACAGGAGCAAAATCCTTTTCACGGCCGCATTTATTTTCGTTGTGGCTGAGCACGCTCGTTTGTGCCACAGCGATGACTGAGCCCTTGTGTAAATTACAAAGTGAAGCTGGACTATGGTCGCGCGGCTATTCTCTCTGGGAGAGGAGAGGTGGTGGCGAGGAAGGAGAAAACAGATCTGAGGCCAGAGCAGCACGGAAAATGCAGAGATTGCTTTTGATAAATATACAGCGTGGAAAAAAAGACTTCTATCCTTTGATTTGAGTATATATGTATGTACAGTATATATATA
>JBBPBX010027857.1:17493-36999 GCA_038048925.1 Garcialebias charrua
ATCTGTAAGACCAGACTGGAGTGTACCACACAGTATCAGTTAACAAAGCTTAATCGACTCGTGACAGCCTGTGGCTCAATAATGTCTGCACGTGCTGCCTCATATCAACGTCTGCGTGCAAAAAGCAGAACAAAGACCAGCTCGTTCAAAAATTAACCGTGAAGTTGGAACTATTTTTCAGCTGCTCTGAAACAGGATCGATGTTTGCTTTATTTTGGTTGCTTTTTCAGTAAAAGTCTCTATTTTGAATCCAACTTTACTTTGTTGAAAGATGTTGTACAATATGATGAGCCACAATGTGATATAACAATACAAAAACATGATAAAATTCTTCTTCTCCTTTTGGCATTCCCTTTTCAGGAGTCGCCACTGCGAGTCATCCTCATCCATCACACCCTGCATCACACCTCTGCATCCTCTGTCCTCAATCGAACTTTATCTTGTTGAAAGATGCTATACAAAACGATAAGCCACAATACAATATAACAATGCAAGACCACGATATGATACTTCTTATTCTCCATCTTTTGGCATTCCCTTTTCAGGAGTCGCCACTGCAAGTCATACTCATCCATCTCACTCCGCATCACACCTCTGCTCCTCTATCCTCAATCCAACTACTAACAGCTAACATGTGTTTCCCAAAACAGCACGATATGATGCAATATATCACAATATGCTACAATGTGATACGATACAATCTCCTATTATACAATGTGATACAACGCAAAATGTTACAATATAATACATGTTACAGTGTGATACGGTTAAATATAAAATATTACAATATAATACTGTAACCCTATCTGTGTAAAATGGCACCTCACTACTTCTGAAAGCTCTGCGTTGTGTATTAAGGGTTGTTGTCGGAGTGCAGGGTGAAGCAGGAGTCAGACACACTGTGGTTTGGATCGTGGTTGAGACCATGAAGTTTATTCGGTGCACTTGCCAGTGGCTTCGCCTTACAAACCATAAGCAAACACTGCGTGTTAACATAACTAACATTAAAGCAGTTTTCCAAATACAGATACAGGTAGTCCCCGACTTACGACGGCCTCGACTTACAGCGATCCGACTTTACAAACGCATCTTATTAATATATATTTTTTTTTTATTAAAAAAAATTATGTGTTTAAATGTTCTTGATTTCATGTGTATAGCACTTTGCTGCAGCTGTGGTTGTTTTAAATGGCTTTATAAATAAAGTATCATTATTATTATTATTATTATTATTCTAAGCCGATTTACGCAGTTTCCGCCAGTTTCCGCCAGTTTTCGGCACTGCTGCCAGTTTTCGGCAGTGTCCGCCATTTTGCGGTTAGCTTCAGTTAGCTCCGGCCTCGACAGCCGGCTTCGGACGGAACGTGTCCGATCAGAGGTTGCTGTGCTCGGATACATGAGCTGGAAATGCTCGGTGAACTCTGTGGACGTCTCATGAAGCAGTCGCCGATCGCTAACCCTGGACACAGAGCTAACATGCTAAAAGGCGGAGAAAGCGCGGCGTCGGATGGATGCTGCTGGGACACCGAGCTAACATGCTAAAACGCGGCGGAGGTGCCTGCTGTGGCCGGGAGCTCACCTCGATGCTCCGCCTGGCAGCCTCATGTTGGTCGGACCCGGAGCTAACCTGCTAACGCCAGGGGACGCGGAGAACGTGGAGAAATGGCTTCACCAGCTCCCAGTAAGTAATTAACTCTTTTTACCTTCATTATGTATGGAGCTAACATGCAGTTACAAACAGTTTGGACCGCGTGAAGCAGCTGCAAGCTGCAGCGCTCGGACGTGCAACGAGCTAACAGACATGCTAACAATTTTTTTCCTTCATTATGGCTCCAAATGTACTGTATGTGTTTTTGATAATTATGTAGGGTACTGTGTTAGGGTAGGCGAAGAGCTTGGTAACTTGGTAACTGTACAGTACCGTACATGTACGTGTATAAGTGGCGGCTCGTGTGTTTTCCGACTTACGGCGATTTTCGTGTTACGAACAGCCGTAGGAATGGAACTCGTTCGTAAGTCGAGGACTACCTGTATATATATTTTTTTAATAATCTGTCATTAAACCTAAAGAGAGATTATTGAGGTTACTAAGTCATGCACATAACCCAGGAAGTACATAAAATGAAACAAATAAATGACTAGCAAAGCTTACAGCTGATATTTGTAAAACAGTCTTAAACACCCAAAACTTTGTCAGGCGACGCACCAACGTCTCACTAACTGCAAAATAAATTTTAAAAAAGTAGTTATACTAACAGAGTTTATAAAATATTTGGCTACAGTGAGGAGCTAGCGATTAGCAGAGCTAACCTTACAAACCATACGCAAACACTGATTGAAATTCTGGCCGCTCACGGTAGCAGAAGCCAAAGTACGGTATCCATTGAAGGACAAACTACACCATCTGCCTGAACCCACAGAACAAATATGACACCTTGGCAGCCTCTGCTGACATATTTAAGCCACTTCCCTTCATCACATGACTAAAAACAGGAACATGTCTGCATTGGTTTTAGCCAGGGACTTAACAGATTATTGAAGCCACTTAAAGAGGTCAAGGTCGAGAGCTTCAGATCTTTTTGCAAGATATTCCAGGAAACAGGAGTGGAGTAGGAGAAGGCCCTTTTGCCAAGTTCAGTCCACACTGAGGGGTTACTGCAGGTAATCATGTCCTGAGAGCGCACGCTGTAGCTGCACTCACACAGAGACATGTAGGAGATGTACATATAAGGCAACAGATCAAGAAGTGATTTAAAAATGAAAATGTACCAGTAGAAGTGCCGCCGCTTTGGCGCAGGGGATAAAGCGGGCGGCACATATGCTTGAGGCTGAGCCTCTCCACAGGCGTCGCGCGTTCACGTCCCAGACCCGACGAGCTTCTTTCTGTGGTGTCTCCCCCCTCTCTACCGTTTCGCCCTCTCCCTCTCCAATAGAGGCCACTAGCGCCCAAAAATGTAAAAAATAATTTAAAAATAAAAATGTACCAGTAGAAGAGTCTGCATGAGGTTAATGATGTCCAGTTAACCAGTGAATACAGGGTGCAGTGGAGGGTACAATAATCACAGCCAGTTATGAATCTTAGTGCACCATGATAGACAGCATCCAACATCTGCAGGGTGCTTGTAGGAGCATTCATGTAAATAATGTCACCGTAATCAATGGAGGGAAGGAAAGTCACAGTTACAATGTGTTTTCTAGCATTCAGAGTTAGACAGGATCCATTTCTGAAAAAGGAACCCAATAGACACTAGCAGTCAAACAATTTTCTCTGCAGGGTAGCTGTTATCTCCCTTAGAGATAGAGTGAGATGTTCAGTTATTCACGAGAGATTCGGAAGTGGAGCCGCTACTCCTCCACATCAAGAGGAGCCAGTTGAGGTGTTTCAGACAATCCTAGGTGTTCTGTCTATGTCCAACTGGGAAGAGACTTAAGGGAAGGCCCAGGACAGTCTGGAGATGCTATGCCCATGGAAACACCTTGGAGTCCTCCCAGAAGAGCTGGAAGAGGTGGCTGTGGAGAGATGTCTGGACCTCCCTCCTCAAATTGCGGCCCCCGCAACCTGACTCTGGCACAAGCAGCAGATGATGGGTGGGATACGATACAGCGCTGTACGATTTATTATTTCCATGTAGAAATGCGTTTTTGATTTGTTGTAAAGGTGAGTTTACTTTATTTTGATTCCAGAAATCGGTGTGTAATTTACAGGTCTCAAGAGAAAAGCATTAAACAAGAAAGAGTAGCGTGAGTCGACAGCTGAGTCTGACCACCTCAGGGCAGTTTTACTGCTCACAGTGTTTGACTGGCAGGGCAGGACCATCTCTCCAGGAGTCAAAGGAATGCAGCAGAGCCAGTGGATGGTTTAATGTTCCTTCAGTAGGAAGGACTTCATGGTAACGTGGGAGGAGAACATAGTCTAATCAGGATCACTGAGAAGGACATCAAAGTAACTGAACAGAAAAGAGCTTCCTTCAAAACGTGAGGTCGCAACTCTGTCCGACGTGAGGCATTAATAAAAGAAGCAGCCGGTCCTTATCTTCCCTGGAAACCTACATGCTTAATGTCTGAGCCACTGTACATTCAATGCTTTGAAAAGGCTGCTTATATTACAAAGTAACGCTTTCAGAAGATTATCATATTTGATCATATGCTTTGATTTTGTTAAATAAAATGGTTTCACGCAAAAACTTTGGTTTGCTTTCAGTTCCACACATTCCAGGTGGAATCGTCATGTGTTACCGTATTTTCCGGACTATAAGTCGCACCTTTTTGCCTAATTTGCATGCCCTGCGACTTATAGAGAGGTGAGACTTGTTTATGGATTTTCCCCCATATTTTTAGACCAATTTTTGGCTCAGATATGACCGTTTTTCCATTTTGGCAAAATGGTGCAGTACCACTTTCGGCCGCTAGGGGTGCAGTACCACCTTTGTCCGCTAGGGTACACCAACCATTCCCACCTCATGTGTCCGACGAGAGCCTCCTCTGGTCGGATTCACTCTGTCGCAGCCCGGCCTCCTGCTCTGGAGGTATGAACTAGCTACTTCGCTGTTAGCTCAGTGTTTGTTAGCAAAATAGGTCAAGAACCACAGGACAGATTTTGATCAAACTTACAGAACGTAATCACTAGATGGATATTTACAACTGATTAGCTTTATGAGATGTTTGAGATAAAATTCGATGTTTTATAGACGTAAATGTGTCGCGGTTAGCTTCGTTGATTTTTCCTTGTACGTTTGAGCAAATAGCTCATAAACCACACAGCAGATTTTTTTTCAAACTTACAGAAAGTAATCACTAGATGTACATTTACAAACTGTTAGCTGTTGGAGTTATTTGAGATAAAATTCGATGTTTTATAGACGTAAATGTGTCGCGGTTAGCTTAGTTGTTTTTCCTTGTACTTTTTCAAAGCGAAAAAATTTAAATCCAGCAGATTTGACCATTACGTGAATTTATTAAGGAACGGTTAAGCTAAGACACATGTTTGCTATAATTTTCAGCAGACAAATAATTGTTTTTACCGTGTTAATCTTGTGAAAAGTCCTTCCGTGCATGCTTCTGTGGTCGTCATTTTCAGCAGGGCAAATGACGCGCTGACGCGTCGCGTAGCGGTGACGCATAATAGATGCGACTTATATAAAGGTGCGACCTGTTTATGGATTTTTCCAATTTATTGACAATAATTGGACAAAGCGACTTTTATAAAGGTGCGACCTATAGTCCAGAAAATACTGTATCGGTTTAGGTACGGACTTCATGATTTGAATCCCTCACTGTAACTTGATTCAACTGTAGTGGAATAGCATGTTTAAAAAGCAAAGTGGTGTCTTCATGAAATCAGTCACCTCTATGAAGACACAACCCGAGGGTGACGGTGGAGTTTTAAAGACTCTGTTATCCTCTTTGCCCTAGCTTGTAACTGGCAAGTTTATCTGTTGATGTACTTCCGCCCAGATGCCTGGCATAGAGCCGCGTGGAGATAAAACTGTCTTTGGGAGGTACGCGTTTATGGTGAGGTTCCACAAGGTTAGCAGGATCAAAGCTCGGTTGTAAACGACAGTAAGCAAAGACGCAAGCGCGATAAACAAAGCCGTTGCTTAGTCGTACAATGGGATTTATGACAACTTGAAACCATCTCAAGGAAAGGCTGCTTTCTGTCAGGTCGTAGTTTAGTGCAAGAGAAAAAACAGCCTCCAAAGTGAAGGGTGGGCTGAAGAAAAGGGAAAATGCCGACAAAACAAAAGGAGGAAAACATTGAAAAGTATAACTCTTCAAATAAACAGTGGATCGTTTTCTTTGCCTCTTAGTGTTGCCTTGTTTTGTCGTTCCTGTCCGCTGCTGAAATGAGAAGCTGATTGGATGAAAACTGTGTTTGACTTTTTCATTTTCTGTGGATTTCTTGGTTATGTGGGTGGAAGCAGCAGCCCTGTCTGTCTTTCCACAGAAAGTGTTTCAGCATCAGACAAGGGCATTGTGCACGAGTGTGTGTCTCTGTGTGTGTGTGTGTGTGACTCAGCCCATCCTCTTTCTTGACGCTCAGAACCAGAAGATTGAGGTGACTGTTGTATCTGGGCATGCTTTGAAACACACTATAGGATGAAAACATAATAAATATACTTCACGTCGTCATACTGCAGTGTGGAGTTACACGTTTGTCTCAGATTTGTTTGAGCTCTGTATGAGTTCATAATAAAAGCAGGTTTTCTGTGCTCGCCTGTTGTCATGATGGCTGGATTTTCTTCTGAGGAGCTCCACTCCTCAGTGTTTGTGAGAGAGGACTGGTGCTGCGTACCACCCGGGCCTGCTGCTCCCACCCTTCCCAGTCATTTGCTTGCGGCCAGAGCTTTAAGTGGGAATTATTGCTGGGGAGATAAGTGAGGAGATAAGCTGGTCCTTGCCTGCAAGATGTATGAGGTGTCTGGACACGGCGAGAGGTGCACCTGACCTGGAAATGAATGGTGTGAAGGTGCAAGTGCAGCACATGAACCTCCTTATTCATGCGGCTCCTGTCGTGAAACTGCAACACCCAAGATCATGACACAGATATTCCAGAGAGGACACTTGTACTGTTAGAGCATTAAATCATGTTTATCACTGTTAATGTTAGATTTAACTGTCTGTGTTTTGATGCAGTAAAGCTGTTGGCAGTGGTTTTTTTGTGAAAAATTAATTGTGTAATAAATAAATAAATAAATTAATTAATTAATCAAAGTGAAGGATTTTTTTTAAAGCCTTAGGTCTTGTAGACAATATTTTTATTAAAATGCACAAGTTGACTGGAAAAAACAACAAAATGCTCTTTTTTAAAATTTTTAATAACAGATAAATTCAACAGAATCCATAGAAATGTAACTTAAGAGAAAAAATATTCAATATTGTAATCAATCAATCAAGTTATTCACTCAATTCAACAAACTGATCGTCAGTTTACAAACACGTTCTCTGACAACACTTACTATGCACGAGTGAAGAGGGAGCAGGAAGAAGAAATACCTGCCTCCTTTCTCAGTAATTACAAAAATGTAATGGCTGTATACATTAAATTAACAAAACAAGTTGCAAACAACATGTCGCTCTTCCCATTAACAACTCAAAAGTGTATGAGTTAATCATTATTTTCTGTGTTTGAATTGATTTATAGTAGAGCATTTTTAATTCCTCATCTAAACTGTTCCATATTTTTACTCCATGCACGGAAATGCACATTTGTTTTAAAGTACTGTAGTATGCACAGTTTTACTTTTGAAATCATACTTCATATGAATATTATTTTTCCATCACATGAGCTTAAGAAAAACAAATTTTGTACATGAAATGGCAATCTCTTTCTAATTTTAAACATAACCTGTAGCATTTTTTAGTTAACCAGATCCCTTATGATATTTGATTGAATAAACAATTTATTTGTGTGTTCTGGCCACTTTATATAAAATCCTCATATCTTTATTTTGTATGACAAACATTGGTTTAGTGTTGGTTTTATATGTGTTGCCCCATATCTCCACAATAAGTCAGATATGGAACAACGAATAATATAATGTCTGAAGTGTTGACAGCTCTAAAACATTATTTTTTTAACTTTATTTAGAAGTCCAATACCTTTGCATAGTTTTAGTTCTATGTATTTTATATGCGATTTCCAATTAAGTTTATGAGCCAAAACATCCCCTAAAAATGTAACTTCATGCACTCATTCAACTTGATTATCGTCTATAGACATTATAATAGAATCATCTACCTTTCTGTTACCATAAATCATGAATTTTGTTTTATTCCAGTTTATAGATAATTTGTTGTATTTAAACCACTCATTAAGTTTAGACATTCTATAATAGTTTTAAGTCATTCCCAGAACAAAATTAATTTGTATCATCTGCGGACAGGATGATTTGTAACTTTTTAGACGCTTCAATCACAAATGTCCCTGATATACAAAATAAAAAGCTTTGGTCCTAGCACTGAGCCTTGGGGGACTCCACATTTTATATTTTGAAGACAATGATATTGTCTATAAAATATATTATTATAAGTATTGTAATGAAATATAAAGTTTAAAAAAAATCTATTTTCACATTGTTTTTCTTTCGGCTGCTCCCTTCTTCAGGGGTCACCACAGCAAACCAGTAACTTGCTTGAACACGGCAATTATTTTTACACCGGATGTCCTTCCTGATGCAACCACAGACCACTGAGCTACCACAGCGCTCTGTGTGGAGCAGAGAGCTGCCAGCTAGGGCACTTGGAGGAGCAGATGGTGGGGGTTAAGGGCCTTGCTCAAGGGCTCAGAGTTGGGCAAATGGGGGTGGGGGCAGGTGGATGTTTCACCTTTCCCATCCACATTTTGATGTTGGTACCGGGAGTTGAACCGACGATCTTCTGATCATAGGCCCACCTTCTTTGTCCTCTGTGCCACCACTCCCTATTGATACACACATTGCCTATGTGTATTATTTTACACATAAATACTTTTGTTCGAGTAAATTTACACTTTTTTATCAAATACAAGACCTTTAAATCTTTAAATGATGGCAAACTACTGATCATGTGAACAAAATAAGGTCTTTTTCAGCTGATTCCAAAACAATAAATACTTACTGGATCAGAAATGACTATACCGTTTCTTTTCTTTTTTTTACCCAGTAAAGAAAAAAAAATAGTTAGGTTGCTGCTTCTTTAAGGTGTGTGGGAGAAGCATTCCTCCTGCCTGGTATGTTAATTCGCAGCTCCAGGGTCTGTAGTGTCCTTCGCTCTTTGAAGTTTCTCTTTGCCTTGCCTTCGGTCCATCAGGTGAACTCGTGGCCTCTCAGCATTTTTATTTATTAGACAATCCCTCACACGTAAAAGATGATAAAGTTGACAAGTTACAGACAGTCGCCGCTTTCACACATTGAGGAGGGTGCTTTGTTAAACACCTCAGCAAATTTGAGCTTTAAATTTAATGACACCTTTACATGCCAGAGGAGCTTGCTCGCTGGACTGTTGCCAAGAGGAGCTAATGACTGTGATCTTACTCCGACACTGTCAAGAGTTGCAGAGTTGTAATAGGAATGGGTTTGAATTGACAGAACTCCATCACTTTTTTTGATTTATAGATCCTCACGTGAAATCTGGATACTCACTCTCCTCTGTTATTAAAAAAAATCTCATAAGAATCATCAGCAGCCAACTAATGTTCACAAAGGTCAGCCGCTGTTGTGATTGAGGCGAGCGGTGATGGTTTGACCTGGCGCACAAAGACTTATAGGTGGTTGGTCAGCTTGTCAGTCAGCTCGGTGTTTTTTTTTTAATCATTTCATCTTTGCTGGGGGGCTCTCCAGGGACCCTTGCAACGTTTAGCAGTCTGAGGCTCAGAACCCCGAGGCTCGTCTAAGCCCTGCCTGTATCCGAGCTGCCATTATTAGCTCTGCTCTCCAGAGCACGCCGCTCATCTCTCCCATGAGGGGGGCTGCTGAGAAATGAAGCGCGCTGGCTGGGCACGGCAGCGGAGGGCCAATAGCCCGACATGGAACAGTAATTACTCCATTGATATTCCTCACACAATAACACTGTCATCTCTCATTTGCATAGCCCCGCATGGCTTGCAACAGCAGATGAATGCATATGATCTTGTTGAAGGGCTGGCTTAAGATTTTCCTTTTTACTTCTTCTAGATGTTATGTTTCAAGCCCAGTGGATAAATTGATTAAAACAAAATGAAAGAGGAAACTACCTTTGTACAGTTGGTGCAGATTTCTGTCTCAGACATCGTATCGGTATTAAAATACATGCTAAATGAAAGAGGAGAGGATGTTGCTGTGAACAGCGTATGTGCACATCTGCCTTGGAGGATGAGAGTGTTGAGGGGGTGGGGTGTCAGTGGATGTCATAGGGCCCTGTCTCAGTCCTTGGTTAATAGCCATTGGTCATAGGCTGTCTCCCCTTTATTTCTTTTGCTCTCCTGCTCTATCCTCCCAGGTCTCCCACTAGAGCTGCGCCCTCAGGCACCGCATCATTTATTGCTGTCAGGAGTCACAGTGGAGAGGAGGGGAGTGGGGGGTGGAGGAGGAGGAGACAGGGAGAAGATGTGCAGCAAGAAAGAAGCCAATGGAGGCAATGAGGAGAGGCAGGCATGCTCGACTGTCAAATCTCAGCCGCTGAATATTTAATGGAGCCCGGAGTGTTTATTTAGTTAGCCTGTCGATTTTTACCGCTCTGTCAATAGCGGCCCCCGTGTAGCCTGCTGATGATCTTTAGTGTCTCTTCCCCAGGAGAGGCCAGGCACTAAATGCAATTATGGATTTTCCTGCACCGCAATGTGTTTGATATTTTTACTGATCTAATTTGCAATCTGGTAGTTTATTGTTTGGCATTTTAGTGGCGCTCAAGTGGCGAGGCAAATTTGATTTCCCCTCATAATTCTTTATAACTTCATTAATGCTGTTAGCACATTGGCACAGATCTTAAATAAAACTCGAGAATCATCCCATGCATGAAAGCATTCCTCATTTTATTGTCTCTGTGCCCCACTCTTTTTTTTTTCCTTTTTTTTTTACTGATTCTGCTTCTAATTAAAAATCATCCTAGTGGTGTACTGTCTCTGTGAAATATGAAAACAGAATCGGATTTGAATGGCTCCCTTCGTTGGGACGTGTGTATTCAAGCGTACGCTTCAGTCCACTGTGAGCAGAGCATGGGCAGAATCAAAACAACTTCCTTTTCGGTGGCATTCAGCTTCTTCCGAGACAAATGAGAGCATTAGCCACAGAGCAACAGAAGCAACAAAGGCACAATAATGTGGCCGACTGTCTCCGTAAAGACACTGTGGTTATGTGTGTTTTCTGTAGAGCCGTAGGATTTCCAGCCCTATGACGGATGTGTTAGTTAGAGGGCCAGCATTAGCTGTAATGCTGTTAGCATGTAGCCGTGTGAGTGATGTGCTAGTTAGATGCCCAGCAGTCGAGCTAATGGTGTTAGCGTGTTGAGCCTTCAGAGGGATGCAATCGGTTAGGCTGTGATGGATGAGTGTCGTGCTGCAGAGGCCTGCAAGCCTCCTCATTCGCCGCGCTGTCAGCTTCTTAAGTGGACGTGCACAATTAGCGCCGAAATCAGAGACTGCTTAATCTGATCGTTGTCTTAACATTCAGTAGGAAAAATGGCTCATCTGGCTGCTGGTGAGTGACTGATGGCCGCTATAACAGCGAGACTCAAAGTCGTGCAGCGGAGAGACGGTGCAGCGTTCTGACTTCCTGCTAATAATACATCGCACTGTGGCTTGGTCTGACGTCTGCAAGGAGAAAGACGCAGGAGGGGTTGAAGCACTTTGACCAAACAATGTTCCACTTTTATAAATCATTAAAAAAAAAGAATAGATTCATCATCACTACGATACGACGCTGTCAAATGAGTGACGGGCCAGACAGGCGTTGCTGTGTCAAGAAAAGCAGCAGAACACTCGAAGGCAAGAGGGCTTTCACCCAAACACACTTAGGCGTGCGACAAATTCACACATGGCCGACTTTCCAAAACAAACAGAAGAAGAAGTATCAGAGGCAGACGAGCTCCACGTCTGTGATGTGCGTCAGATCAACAGAACCTGTTCTCACTTGGCCCGGCGCTCTGCTCAGACACATAGCTGTCACTAATGACCCGATCATGACAGAGACGGTAATGAAAGCAACCACTAATTAGGCTGTTGGGCATTTTGTCATTTCTTGTTGATCCTGGTTTGATGTCAGAGGAAAAGAAACTTACGGAAAAAAGTTGTTTACCCATAAAAGTGTCTGTTTATTTGTTGATTTTAGCTCTTGGCTAATAACTGATTCTTATGAAGCTCCCAGTTGTGTTGTAGTGTTTGAATATTTTTTCATATTTTTTATTTTTTTATATTGGCTTTAAAGCAGCGTGTACATTATTTAAAAAGTACAGGTAGTCCTCAACTTACAATGGAGATCCGTTCCTACGCAGCGTCGTAACCCGAATTTTGACGTAAGTCGGAACATACGTAAATACTGAACCATATACGTACAGTATGGTATTTTACCAAGCACTTAGCCTATCCCAACACAGTACCCTACATAATTATCAAAAAACACATATATTTGGGAGCCATAATGACGGGGGGAAAAAAGTTAATTTCCTACTGGGATGCTGGTGAAGCCGTTCCTCCGTCCCTCCTCCATATTCTGTATTTGTTTACGACGTAAAACCGCGTTCACAGTACACACAGTAACAGTAAGTTGTACAGTTTTGATTTGTTTTTTGAATGTCCAGAGGACCAGACTTAGCTTTTTTTAGAGAGTACAGGGCAGCTGTAGCCTCCGCAGCTAGTAAAACCGGAAACCGGAAACTGCGTAACTCTGCTTTTCAAAATAAAATTTCAAAATAAATGTTTTTTTTTTTCATTTTTATTAATGGGATATGCGTCGTAACCGTGAAGCGTCGTAACTTGAGGCCATCGTAAGACGAGGACTACCTGTATTTATTTTTACAACTGTAATCATTAATCTGCTGCAACGTCTGCCCTCCTCCTCTCGTGCGTCACTTCTGCTTTGAGAGGAGCGCAGACCTCCTCGGCTGAATCTTAGCTGCATGAGCGCACGTGAGACGTGTTCCTGGTCCAGCCATGTATAAAAATCATCGCCCTTATCAGCTGAGATGAGACAGGGAGCGAAGCTGAGGAGGACTCCTCTCGGAGCAGAACATGTCTTTTTTTTGTAATAGTTTATGATTCATTCCTCCACCTTTGACTAAATAATGAGGGATGACAATTAGAGCAGTTCATGGGAGTAGAAATCAAAGGGCCTGGGATTCTCCACCCCCTGGCAGAGTCGGGCTTGTCTGAGAGTGCCTCCAGCAAACAGGATCCAGATGTTGCAGTCTGTGCCTCCATTGGCTGCTGCTGCCACACAACAGGCTCTTTCTGCCAGCTAGCAGCCACCAATCTCTCAACTTTGCAACCATAGCAGGAGCCTCATGGTGCGAGCCTGAGACAGAGGCCCCCCACACTCCGTATAGAGAATTTCAGGTTACAGGAGTCACTTCAGAGTATCATTTCTCTATGAAGTGCATTGATTTGTGTTTAAACCCCCTTTTGTATTCCCTCATCCTCTCACGCATGTAATCTGTGCAACACAGCCAAGTGGAGGTTAATAACGCAAACTGTTTTTTAATTAACGCAGCACCTGACGGTGAACAAAACAAATGTATTTACGAGGCTGGTTCAGGACGATTTTCTTCTTGCGCCCGCTGCTCTGAGATTGTAAGTGATATAATTTGTCTGTCGGTGAACAGAAGGAGGCGGTGAAGACAAGGGGAGGGTGTTGTCACTCATCGCTGCAGCTGAATCAATGCTCTAATGTGGCAGTGAAAAGGCCAGCAGAGCGCTATTGATATGTTTAACAAATTAGCCCCGATGACGGCAGGTGTGATTGTCGAGAGCGGATCCGGGGTCAGCTCGTCATATGGTGGCTAACAGACACGATATTGCCGCATGTCCTGATCTCTCCATTCCCTCACAATGGCATTAGGGGCACCCCAGGGAAATAAAGAGTCCCACTCCCCTATCGCCAGTGCTCTTCAAATTAACTCCCCAGAAGGTTAAGCTCCCTGATTCATAATTATTCAAGCCCACCACCGTCAGCCCCTCTCCACACCCCACTCCCCAGCCCCTCTCTTTCACGCTCGCTGCCACTTCTCCTGAGTGGCACTTGGCTTTTTGTGGGAAAGCCCAGGAATTAGATTAACTAAGCCTGACCTGTGAATGCACAGATAGATGACGGGAGCGGGACTGGACTTGATCTCTGCCTGTCTAGCTGTCTCTCTATTCAATCTAGCTGTCTGTCTCTCGTTCGGTGTGTTATTGCTTGTGAGCGTCCCTATGGATGAGACATTTTCAGCCGCCGCTATTCTGCAGATTGCATATATGGGCCTCCGAGGAGTGGCCAGTGTCGAGAGCACATCTCACTTGCACAGACATGATTTGAATGATGTGAAGCATGATTGCCCTTCAGTTCTCCCGTTGTGGTCTTGTGACTGTCTCAGTGCTGGTTTCTTCACTAAACAAGTTCAGCGTAGTAAACAACGCCGTGACTAAAGCATGAATTAAAGGCTTTGGAAGCTGTAAAAGGAGTGACAACAATGTATTAGCATCATCAACATATTGGGTTCTCCTTTTTAACAGGAGTCTTTAATGATTTCAAGAGGAATCTAGCTGGTTAAAAGCAATCAGTTCACACACAATAAAGTTGCTAATGAAAGCGGTTTCATTGTGAATAAAATGCACGTGATTATCCCTGCTTTACCGATAGCACCGAGTGTGAAGAAAACATCTATAATGCCTACAAAAACAGGAAATTAACCTTAGTGGTTTGCTTGTGAGTTGCTTAAATTACACCAACGCAGCGCCGCTCATAAGGTCATGCATTATCCTCTGTTAATAGTTGTCACCGTTTTCAATCAGTGCAGAACTTTGGTTGCGTGCCTCTTAGGCCAATTGGGCTCCTCAGGAGGAAGAGGTAATGTAATGAGGGACCACTCTGACGGCAGGCTGGGCTCCTTTTGCTACAATCACGTAATTAATCTCCCGATTCTCCCTCTCATCATGCCCTGACAGATATGTTTGTGTTTGGTGCATAATGGTGAAGACTGGACTTGGTGCTGTGTGTCTGCTTTGGGAAGGGTTCATAAAAGCCCCATTCCTTTGCAAGCTACAGAGGCTTACGTACAAAACAACACTCCCTTTGGGCCCTATTAGGAGACAAAAGCCCACACTTCTCAAGCAGGTACCCTAATAATATGTTGGCAATTTAGATAATGACTGGGAGTGAGATAAACTCAAGTGTGTATTACAGGTAATTGGATCTGCTGTGTGTTGGCTGTCTTAGCATGGGTGGTGAATTGTGTGTTTTTGTTTGTTTCATTTTATTTTTTCCGCTCACAAATGGCTCTCAGAGATGTGCTGTCGATGATTAGTACTATTACGCTGCCCAGGATATGCATCTGAAATGGCTGATTTGAGATACTTTAGCTGCTCAGATCAGCAGAAAGAAGAGCCTGAAGCTGTTCAGACTTTAGATGTTGAGCTCAGGACGGTTCTGCCTGCTTTCCCTCCAAACCCCAGGCGCTCGCCTGCTCCTCCATTTAGTCATATGATGACAAATACAACACCGGTGGCTGTCTGAATGATCACGTTAAGAGTTTTTTCCTCCCCTTATTCCTTTGAGGTGAACCCGAGAAAAGTTGGAGCCATAATGAGAGTTGTCAAGCCAGTGAAGAGAAGCAGGGAGGAGAGCAGGAGCAACACAAGGGGGCCTTTGGGGGCCTGGTGGGCTGGATCTCCTTGGCCTTTAAAGAGATTACCTTGGCAGTGTAAGAAGAAGTTTCTACTCGGAGGATTATAGCGAGATAGGCCAACCAGCCTATTACCAACACTGCAGGGGACCCTCACAAGCTTCATTAATAATCTGATGATGAATCACTCCTTCAACTGGACCTTTATAGCTGTTGCCCAATCCCAACTTCCATCTTTTCAACTCCACACTTTATGGGCAGGTAGTTTGTTTTTTTATTTCTCGCAATAATAATTTTCTTTAATTGATTAAGTTTATTGTTTCACGAAGGTTTTAAATCAACGGCAACGCGGTTCTAATGTGACGGCTTTTCACAGAGGCATTACCTTCAATCAAAACGCCTAATTTCCTTCTTTGCTCGGATACGTCCAAAACAGTGTGCGTTTTAAGACGAGACGCGGGGTCAGATATTTCCCACTCTTAATTAGATGAGAAATGGTCTAATTAAATCAAATTCATTATCCTCAGCTCCAGAAATCAAGAGGCTCTGTTGGAAATAAGGTTAGGCTTCCCCTCATCCATCATGGCCTAACTAACCAATTTACAGGCCAGCCGTTTGCATGAGGCATTATTACCTTGTCATAAATACTTACCTTTAAAAATCCTCAAATCAAGCCGTGATACGTGGAGCTTTTATCACATTAGTTTGCGCTACTGTGTCAGCCTCTTTCTGCCAAAGACAAAGTGGGTGCCGAATAATTGTATTAGCCACATAAAGGCGGAGACAGTGCAAACGACTGCTATTTAAATGTGGCTGATAATTCTGTATAATTAAGATATAGCACAGTTCCTTGCATGGAAAAGGGACTGAGGGCTTTTTCTGTGTTGGAACAATGAAAAAAAAAAAAACAGTTTAGGAAGCAGAAAGTGTTTTTAAAGCGAATGACGGATTGCAAACTGACAAATCACTCTTGCATCATATTTACCCCTAAACAATACTAACTTCAGCTGTCTTTGCTGCTTTGGCTGCATGTAAGACCTGATCTATCAAACCATACACTCATCCACAGAGTCATTCCTGCAGCTGCAAGTCACCCCGCGTCTTTTGTCTAGGAAAGATAAAAAGCCGCCATCATGATTATTCAGTTCGGCTGAACTATCGGAGACGATGAGCTATTCATCACGTGGCTCGCCTTTTGATATTACTGATGCCAAAATTGATTACAATTCCTATTTATGAAACTGTCAGCAGCGCTCTATTTGGCAGTTGACATCGTGGCATATTTACATCTGATTAGCGCAGGTGGAGAATGTGAATAGTTTCTTAGGGATGTAAGAATGCGGTTCCTTTAAATTTATATCAGGCCACCAAATGGCCACAAGCCCCTTTAAATTGTACTCAGTGACGGAGCCATATTCTCAGACACATGAGGCCTGTCTTCTGATCTGTGTTGGAAAGTGAATTAGTAGTCTCGATTCTAAAGCCGCTGATGGCAACGGGCTGAGGGCGTTGATTTGTTGGCAGGGTATATTACAGCCCACGGGTCAGGGAGGAGGGCTCAGACAAGTGTGTGTGTGTGTGAGGGATAGAACAGGGGGCCTTATCACTCAGTGTTTACTCACAGTAAATTGAGTTGAAATAATAGTCTTTCTCCGAGGCCAAACAATGGAGCGGGCTGTGGGCCGAGGGCTCAGGCTGGTGCGGAGCTGGCCTGCGCCACTTCAAAATGAAAGGCTGAGCCCGAGGCCACGGAGGCAAGGCGTGGAAGGGAGTAGGGGGGCAGAGGGGTCCTTTATGTGGACAGCTACACCAGTCATGGAGCAGACACCCCTCTGACAGGCACCTGGGCATGACAGCGGGAAGAGAGAGGGGAGCATAGCTGGGAAAGAGGGGGTGGAGTGATGAGGCCTCGGGGCTCTGTCATTAGGTCGGTAGCGGAAAGGAAGATTACTGCCCTGAGGACAGAGATGCGACAGGTCTCGATGGGACAGCGATCGCGACCTCTCTCCCCTGGGTCTGCACAGGGACTGGTGGGATGTGTCGGTCTCTTAACCCCCCTCCCCTGCCTCAGCACGCTGTCCATAACCTCTGGCTATGAGTAAGCCAGTGGTCTAACCTGCTGAAAGGCAAGAGGCAGGCGCAGAGAGCGTGTCCATGTACGGACCCTCCTATGTCATTGTTTGTATGTGTGTGTGTGCTTCAGCTGCACCTCAGCTCTGCCTCTTCCCCTTCATTTATCATTCGGCAACATAAAGTGCTGCCACAGCATTATAGAAACAGCTGCTTTTTGCAGACGGCCACAGAGAATGGGGCTGCTCCCGGGCACACAAAGACACTCCTGGACCCAAAGAGAGTGGAAAATTGGTGGGTGAATGCAAACCTTTTTCCTCGCTGAGAGGGCTGACAAAGGGTGTCACTGTGGCGGGAGACACTGTCATCACATCCGAAGACAAATAAGAATCCATATCGACCGAATCGTGTTTACAATTGAGGCCGGGGCACCAGCGAGACCGACCTTGTTTGCAGCTAAACATGCAGAACTTCAGCTGCTGTGCATCATATTCTCTGGAGAATTCATATCAGCCTCTTTAATCAAACCCTAAATGCATGAATCATCTGCGTCGAGGCATCTGTATGTATTTCTGTGGACTTCAGCACAATACAGTGTCAGTTTATTGACTCCAGAGTCAAAGAGAAGAAAATGAAGCGTGTCAGGGCTCTGTTAGGGGTCATAATGCAGTCACTGAAGGGCTGTGGCGAAGGCCACAGAGCTGACTCGAGGTGAGCGCCGCAGGGCCATGCAGATACGCTGTCAGTTGCTCCATGGAGAGCACAGACGTGCTGTGCCATGCTTCGCCATTCCACCTCGAGCCTTAAAGGCAGTGTGTGGAGTAAAGGGAATTTTGTCGAACCTGTTCTCTTCCAGCTGGAGAGATGAGATTTTACACTCCGCCAACCCCATGACAGAGAAACACAGAGTCTGTGTGTGTGTGTTGTGACTACGTGTGTGGGAAAGACGAGGAACGTCTAGAAAAAGAGCAGCAAGGGCATCAGTTAGCTCTTTTGCCAGACCTCCTGGGGCAATGTGCAGGCTTGGATACTTTAAGACACGAACAAAATAGTTTCACAGTAACTCTAGTTGAGACACTGGGGAGAGTTTTCCTTTTGAGATGAAGCACACAAACACTTGCATATACTAAAACAGGTCGCAACAAGTACAGACAATTCATTTATTGTTCTTCTAATATCAAACACAGACACAACACCGAGTACCTGTTCAACTGTATATGCTGTGACATGTCTGACTTGGCTTGTGGTCACATGGTACACTATTTGTTTAAGACATTTTCTTAACAGAGATGCATTTAAAAAAAACTTCCTTATAGAAATCATTAGCCAGTGTTAAAGGAGAAAAACACCCTTGTCAGTGATACATTTATCCATTCATTGTTTTTTACTCGCTTCTTCCTTGCCTGTTCGAGGGGGTCACTGGTGTCCATATCCAGCAGACACTGTGCAAGAGGTAGGGGACACCCTGGACAGGTCTCCAGTCCATCACAGGGACACATAGAGACAAACAACTATTCACTCTCTCACTCTAGAGACAATTTAGAGTTACCGATCAGTCTAACATGCATGTTTTTAGTCTGTGGAAGGAAACCGGACCTGGAGGAAACCCACACATGCATGGAGAGAACATGCAAACTCCACTCAGAAAGGTCCCTGGCTGGGATTTGATCCGACAATCTTCTCGCTGAAAGGGAACATCTCTACCAACTGAGCCACCATGCCGCCCAGTGAAACGTTATTTATTGCGTAGTTTAAAAAAAGGTGTATCTTACCTTTAAAATATGCAAATCTCTCACTGCCTTTCATCCCAGTTTTAAACTAAAATTATTTAAAGACAAATGACAGAACTGTAGCCATTTTGGTCAAACTTGAAAATAAAATGTTCAATCAGAGTATGTTTTGCAAATTCATTGGCTACAACTGAATCTAATTTTAGGTCACTATGCGACTGGGTTATAGTCATTTTTGGCTAAAGTCAATTAAATTCAGCATCCATTTTTTTTTTTTTTTGAACTTTATCTTTATTTATTTTTTAACAACACAGTTAACAACAATGACTTTTTTCTGTCTCTACTTGCTTAAATCTTTTACATTTTACATTTTACATTATAACTTGATGAATAGAAATGAGACAAGCTATATTCTAGCAATGATTAGTACTATCAACGG
>JBBPBX010027858.1:5064-36999 GCA_038048925.1 Garcialebias charrua
TATATATATATATATATATATTTATTTATATAGCTGCACCACCTAAAATATTTTACAGTAAACAATAAAAATGCTGTGCCTCCTAAAATAAATTTCTGTAAATTGTAAAGAAAATAAAAAAGCGGCAACACCAAATCGTATTCGCCTTTCAGATGCTCCCTTCAGGGGTTGCCATGTCGGCTCATCTGCCTCTCTCTCTCTCCTCTCCTCTTCTGTCATTTGTGATCTGCAAGTTTGTTTTGGCACAAGTTGATTCCTGTCACAAACCCTCACCAGTAATCCAGTCTTGGGACCAGCAGCAGAAGTAAACAGGAAGTGTTGTTCTAGTGGATGGTTTCTGCGTCACCTTGCAACGAAAGAAAAGCTCAAAATAAATTACTGTAAATTGTTGCTAAATCAAAGGTGTGCCGTGTACAATGAGTTACTGTGAATGCTAGAAAAGGTGCACCACCTAAAGTGTGAGAAAAGTTAGGGGTTCCCAACTCTGGTCCTTGAGGAACACCATCCTGCATGTCTTAGTTGTCTCCTGATTCAGTGATTGAATCACTTCCTCGTGTTCTGCAGAAGCCTGTTAATCACCATTGATTAAAATCAGGTGTGTCAGAACAGAGACTACTAAAACATGCAGGGTGGTGTTCCTCAAGGACCAGGGTTAGGAACCCCTGGAAATCATGCGCACACCATTTTAATTTACTTAAATTTACCAACTGATCCGAGTCCAGATAAGACTTTTGTTCAGGTCCAGATCTGAGAGCGAGACGAGGTGGATGTCTGCAGGAGACCTGGTCACACCAAGAATACAAAACAACATCCTGGCAGCACCATCAATAGTCCAACACGTGTCTCAGCAAAATGGAATAAGGATTAAGAATTAAATTATAAATCGCATCCAGATACCCAGAATCCCCGTCATCGAGCGTAACTGGATTCATTAAATAAGAACATGCACACAGAAAAATTCACAGAGCCATCTCTTTCCTCATCCCTCCATCGTCTTTGTCTAAACGTATCCCTCTGGGTGTGGAGCAGGTCCTGCAGCGGGAGAGCAGACGTGCCTGTGAAAAATAAAACCCGTCTTCATTTATTAATTTTTTTTATGTTGCATCTCTGTAAAACAGTTAGTTTTCTTGGTCTGTGTCAGAACTGACGGATTGTGTTGGGGTTTTTGAGCAATATCAGTTTTTAATTGAGTAGCCACCTGTTATTATCCACATGACAAGGGTCTCTAAACTTTATATCTTACTCTTGCGTCAACTTTAATGCATTCCGAACCACAACTTGTACCCCCCACAAATATATAAAAACAACCGGCTCGACACCGTGATGTGTGCTTTTGGCATTTTGAGTCACCATGGTGACGTACTTTGAAAACAAAGACGCCATTTTTACTCATCAATTTTCATAGACTCTGGGTGCAAATCAAATTTCTAAGATGGCCACCTGAGCTAAAAAGGAAAAAAAATCTGGCATTTTTAGAGATATTAAGAAATTGGATGCAGTAGAAGCAGAGACAATAAATAATTAATGTAAAAAATTCAAGATGGCCACCAAAGCTCATTTTAAATGGCTTAAATTCAGCTACTTTTACACATATAGAGCTGAAATTTGGTGTAGTGGTAGCAGAGAATGGCCGCCATGTGGGAGAGCCCCTGTCAGTTTCTCCAGGAACTTTTCTAGTTAATACCTGTAATTTTTCATGTTTTAAATGTTTTGTGTATCTTTATATGTGGAAGGGTTTGAGTTATTTCAGTTGTAAGAGGTAAATACAATAATCCAGTCAACTTTGTTCTAGGTGCAGCCAAGGTGTTGAGGGGATCCGTTTTGGTGTTCTTAGGATCACTTCTCTGTTTTTTGCAGATGATGTGGTCCTATTGGCTTCATCAGTTCGTGATCTACAACTTTCACTGGAGCGGTTTGCAGCCGAGTGTGATGCGGCCGGGATGAGGATCAGTTCCTCCAAATCCGAGGCCATGGTCTTGAGCCGGAAAAGGGTAGAGTGCCCTCTCCGGGTCGGGGAGGAGGTCCTGCCCCAAGTGGAGGAGTTTAAGTATCTCGGGGTCTTGTTCACGAATGAGGGAAAACTGGAGCGTGAGATCGATAGGCGGATAGGTGCAGCGTCCGCAGTGAAGCGGGCGCTGTACCGGTCTGTCGTGGTGAAGAGAGAGCTGAGTCAAAAGGCAAAGCTCTCAATTTACCGATCGATCTACGTTCCCACCCTCATCTATGGTCATGAGCTTTGGGTTGTGACCGAAAGAACGAGATCTCGGATACAAGCGGCTGAAATGAGTTTTCTCCGCAGGGTGTCTGGACTCTCCCTTAGAGATAGGGTGAGAAGCTCAGTCATCCGGGAGGGACTCGGAGTAGAGCCGCTGCTTCTCCACATCGAGAGGAGCCAGTTGAGGTGGCTCGGGCATCTGGTTAGGATGCCTCCTGGACGCCTCCCTGGTGAGGTGTTCCGGGCATGTCCCACCGGGAGGAGACCCAGAGGAAGACCCAGGACACGCTGGAGGGACTATGTTTCTCGGCTGGCCTGGGAACGCCTTGGGATTCCCCCAGAGGAGCTGCTCCATGTGGCTGGGGAGAGGGAAGTCTGGGCCTCCCTACTTAGGCTGCTACCCCCGTGACCCGACCCTGGATATGCAGAAGAGAACGGATGGATGGATGGATGGATGGATGGATGGAAGGATGGATGGACTTTGTTCTCAGGTCGTAAAGCAGGACAGGCCTGTAGTTGGACGTTTGTGCTCCTGCTGTATAGATTTATATTAAAAGCAGACTCAAGGAGCGTGTGGATGTTTCATCTCCTTCATGTACTGTACATGGTTTTCTGCTCGCTTCTTGTTTCTGTGACATTTAAAGGAATAAACATGGCACCAGTTATCCTCATGGACAGCCAAGCCTGGCTGAAGCAAAATGTTATACTGTATATGAAATCTCTATTTTACAGTGTGTGCCTGGTAGATTATATTTTATAGCAGCTGTTGATTTGATCTTAAAAAAAAATTCTTGAACATACCCAGTAAAGCCAAAAGGAGTTACTTATGCTCGCCTTCGTGAAAGTTGGTCAGTCCTGTCTGTGCATGTGTTTGTTAGCAAAATATCTCCTGGATTTTCAAGAAATACTCAGATCTTTCATGTGCATCTACAGCCGATTAGCCTTTGACGTCAGCCCCGGTGAAGATGGCCGCCACAACAAATTAACCTTTGCAAAATCGTCTGTAACTAAATTAGTATTTTTAGTAGATCAGTAGATTCCCAGATCAATATTAAAGTCTCCACACATAAAAACTTTTTTATTAAAACTCTTTTCCAATATCTAAAAAAGCTAAGTCTGGTCCTCTGGACATTCAAAAAAATAAAACAAAGCAAAAAAAATGTAGAAACGTTTCGTCTTTCGTCCGAAAGACTTCCTCAGTCTGAGTTGCTGTGTTCAGCTCAGTCTTATAAATAGCACCCTCCCACAGTGGATCAACCAGTTGGCTGATGACAGCCTGAAACCAGCTGCTCACATGATCAAGGAGGGCCATCAGCCTAACAATGGATCATTAGCACCCTGATGGTTGTTTGCTATTCACAGAGGGCTGAGTGATACTAGCAATAACAGCATTGTAAGAGGGGGACAGTTGAACCCGGAGGCCTCCACCCCTGTTTAATGATGGACGGTTTCTTTTCACAAAGATGGCCTCCTTTACTCCTCTCTCAAACCATCGTTCCTCTCTATCAAGGATGTGAACATCTTCATCCTTGAAAGAGTGACCGCTGGCGTGGAGATGAGTGTAGACTGCAGAGTCCTGACCTGATGATGTTGATCTTCTGTGCTGGGCCATCCTTTTGGCCAGTGGCTGTTTAGTTTCCCCGATATAAGACTGATCACAGCCCTCCTGACACTGAACAGCATACACAATATTACTCTGTTTGTGCCGGGGGACTGGATCTTTGGGATGAACCAGTCTTTGCCGTAATGTATTTTGGGGTTTAAAAGCCACTGGGACGTTGTGTTTAGAGAATAAACGTCTCAATGTCTCTGAAACTCCCGCAACATACGGAATGACCACTGGTCTGGGTCTGGGTTCCTTCTTTTCACCTGATGGCTGGCTGGAGTCCTGTTTGGGTTTCTTCTCTGCTTTCAGGAAGGCCCAGTTAGGATATCCACACTCTAGATCCAGTCCCCCGGCACAAACAGAGTAATATTGTGTATGCTGTTCAGTGTCAGGAGGGCTGTGATCAGTCTTATATCGGGGAAACTAAACAGCCACTGGCCAAAAGGATGGCCCAGCACAGAAGATCAACATCATCAGGTCAGGACTCTGCAGTCTACACTCATCTCCACGCCAGCGGTCACTCTTTCAAGGATGAAGATGTTCACATCCTTGATAGAGAGGAACGATGGTTTGAGAGAGGAGTAAAGGAGGCCATCTTTGTGAAAAGAAACCGTCCATCATTAAACAGGGGTGGAGGCCTCCGGGTTCAACTGTCCCCCTCTTACAATGCTGTTATTGCTAGTATCACTCAGCCCTCTGTGAATAGCAAACAACCATCAGGGTGCTAATGATCCATTGTTAGGCTGATGGCCCTCCTTGATCATGTGAGCAACTGGTTTCAGGCTGTCATCAGCCAACTGGTTGTGCAACACTGTGGGAGGGTGCTATTTATAAGACTGAGCTGAACACAGCAACTCAGACTGAGGAAGTCTTTCGGACGAAAGACGAAACGTTTCTACATTTTTTTTGCTTTGTTTTATTTTTTTGAATGTCCAGAGGACCAGACTTAGCTTTTTTAGATTTTTCTACCTGGATTATTGAGCATGCATCAGAGTCTTTTCCAATAGCTCCAAGATTTTATCTGTGAATATTTCTATATGTGATCCTGGTGATCTATATACACAACTTATTATTATGTTTTTATCATTCTTGTTTATCATTTCTATTGTTATAATTTCCATAATATTATCAACAATTATTGACATTTCACTAATTAATTTACATTTTATTTCATTATTAACAAATATAGCGACTCCACCACCCCTTTTATTATTTCTGTTCATATGATATAATTCATACCCTTCGATGTGAATATCATTTGTGTTCTCATCATTGAGCCATGTCTCAGACAGTGCTATTAAAGTAAAACTTCTGTTTAATTGTTTTAGGTAATCTGTTATCTTGGATATATTTGCATTTATACTTCTACTATTGAAGTAAATAATAGAGAGATTTCCATTTGTCATATCGATGTCATTAAAGGGGACCACAGATGCAAAATTCATTTTATAATGGTTTTTTTACTCAACTTTGGGTATGCACTTCATAAAAAAACAGTCCTAGTGCCAAAAAATGCACCCAATGGTATATTTACTCTAAGTATATTTATTTTACTGTGATAAGATAGGTTTCGTTTTAAAATCCTGGCGCTTGTGACGTCACAAGCGCCAGGACAATCCCCACGCACCTTTAGTCCAGACCCTCACCTAGCAACCCCTGCTGCGGCTCAACCCACTTCAGTATAAAATAGTTGACGGTTGTTTTTCCTGATTTTCATGTCAGCACAATGGCTAAAATGTCACATAGTCTAGCCAGCTAACTCTCTGACCCTCCTGGCCCAGATAATGGAGCGCACACTAAGCAGATTTAAAATTGATAGTTTTCAGATGGGAGGCTTGAATGAACAGCGATGCAGCATGTTGCTGTGTGTTTGTGTGTGTTGGTTTATGTGTCATTACAGGACAGACTACATACCGCTAAACCTCATTGACAAACCCGTGTGTGTGTATGTGTGTGTGTGTGTACCGGGCCCGGCGCGCGGCTGAGCGAGGTGTGTGTGTGTGTGTGTGTGTGTGTGTGTGTGTCTGCGAGTGACATCCGATCTGCTACCTCCAGCTTGCACGCACAGGGAGAGGGAGGGAGACGTCAGGGAGGGAGTTGGACATTTATTACAGAGGAAAAATTAAAAATGACACGACAACTTGTACACGTCTGATCTGTCCCACAATAAATACGTTGCAGTCCAGTTCAGCTCAGCGTGAGTTCAGACATCCTCGTCTGCCTTTGGAGGGCGGAGTTAATGTAAGCAGATCTTTGAAGGGCGTGCCACGAGATCTCATTATCATAAACCGGTCGTTCAAAACGAACGTTAAAAATGACAGAATTAAAAAGGGTATAATTGATTATCTAAGAATTATTTTGTGTATTAAATTGAATGAACACTGTCTGGTAACCCCAAAGACATACCATAAAATTTTTAAAAACCTATCTGTGGTCTCCTTTAAATTGCTCTTCAATATAATATTCGCTATCTTTCATTACGGGAAAAAATTTGTATCAATCACATCTTCAGCATTATATATTTTAGGTTCTGAGTCTTCGTATGTTGTCATATTTTAATGTATTTGTTCATTTGACTGTGTCAAATGTCCATTTTATGTGTGAGTTGTTTCATTGATTTGTAATTTGTCATCTCCTGAGTTCATCCAAGTTTTTCCAGATCCTTCAGTTCTTTTATCATTTTCGCCTGAGACCCGTCATTTGTTTTGATAAAGATGTTTCCATTTCTTGTCCATGTTGATGCTATTTTTTTCTGTTTTTTTAACAACCTTGCCTCACGTGCAAATTTCCTTTTTTTTGTTAGATGTTCATTTATGTAAACGTTTGATCCCTTTAGTTTTTTTGCTTGCATAATAACGTTGTTTCTTGACTTCCTGCTAATGAACCTGACGACTATTGACGGTTTGAATTTTTCTGATTTACTGGGTGTCATGATCTGCTGCTTAATGTTTGAACCCACGTGCAGAAAAACAGACTGGCTCACGAATGTAAAATGAATAATGATTTATTTAACAAAAACAATAATGCTGATGGAACAAAAACACTTACTGAGAGGAGAGGAGAGGAGATGAGCAGAGCAGATCATACACCGTGGAAAGACAAAGCCCCGGTGCTCAAGGAGTGAATACACAGAGTTTATATACTGACACAAACGAGACAGTGAGGAGCACCTGAGGTGATTAGAATGAGGACCAGCTGTGAATGATTAATGCTGAAGGCCTGAGCACAGAGAGACAGACTGAGGAGTGGGAAATGACAGAGACTGAATGAGATACACAGAAACCAGTAAACAAAGCTCAGAATAACAAAGTATGGCAGGAGGGGAACACAAAATAACATAAAGAAACAAGAGCCTAAAGAAAAGAGACTGAATGAGATACACAGAAACCAGTAAACAAAGCTCAGAATAACAAAGTATGGCAGGAGGGGAACACAAAATAACAAAGAAACAAGAGCCTAAAGAAAGCAGACAGGGACAGAACCTGACATAACCCCCCCCTCAAGGGTGGCACCTGACACCCCCAAGACGGACCCCACAAGAACAAGGGCGGGCGGAGGGAGGCAACAGGCAGGACGGCGGGCCAACATCAGCCCGATCCGGGGGGCGCCCAGGAGATCGCCCATCACCACCAGCCCGATCTGGAGGACGTCCAGGAGGCCGCTCATCACCACCAGCCCGATCTGGAGGACGTCCAGGAGGCCGTCCATAATGCGGCAGCACGTCAGGCGGGCGACCAGAGTACCGTCCAGCAAGAAACACACCCCCAAGGAAAGGGATGNACCTGACACCCCCAAGACGGACCCCACAAGAACAAGGGCGGGCGGAGGGAGGCAACAGGTAGGACGGCGGGCCAACATCAGCCCGATCCGGGGGGCGCCCAGGAGATCGCCCATCACCACCAGCCCGATCTGGAGGACGTCCAGGAGGCCGCTCATCACCACCAGCCCGATCTGGAGGACGTCCAGGAGGCCGTCCATAATGTGGCAGCACGTCAAGCGGGCGACCAGAGTACCGTCCAGCAAGAAACACACCCCCAAGGAAAGGGATGGCTGGGACACCACAGTCGGCTGGAACACTTTCTTCGTCGGCCGGAACACTTTCTTCGTCGGCCGGAACACTTTCGTCGGCCGGAACACAGACGTCGGCCGGAACACAGACGTCGTCATCGTCAGGACCCCCGTCGTTGGGCGCTGAGATGTTGTCGGGCGCCGAGGCAGGCGATAAGACGTCTTTGGCGCTGGGACCCTCCGTCGAGGACGAGGCGTCTGCGGCGCTGGGACCCCCGTCGTCAGGACCCTCTGAGACGTCGTTGAGGACCACGTCGTCGGGGACCCCGTCGTCAGGACCCTCGGAGACGTCGTCTGCTTCGTCGTCTGCTTCGTCGAGACCCTCGGAGACGTCGTCTGCTTCGTCGTCTGCTTCGTCGAGACCCTCGGAGACGTCGTCTGCTTCGTCGAGACCCTCGGAGACGTCGTCTGCTTCGCCGAGACCCTCGGAGACGTCGTCTGCTTCGCCGAGACCCTCGGAGACGTCGTCTGCTTCGCCGAGACCCTCCGAGACGTCGTCTGCTTCGCCGAGACCCTCCGAGACGTCGTCTGCTTCGTCGAGACCCTCCGAGACGTCGTCTGCTTCGTCGAGACCCTCCGAGACGTCGTCTGCTTCGTCGAGACCCTCCGAGACATTGTCGGGCGGTGAGACGTTGTCGGGCTCCTCTGTGACGTCATCCGGACCCTCGTCGTCAGGACCCTCGTTGTCGTGCTCCTCTGTGACGTCATCCGGACCCTCGTCGTCAGGACCCTCGTTGTCGGGCTCCTCTGAGACGTCATCCGGACCCTCGTCGTCAGGACCCTCGTTGTCAGGCTCCTCTGAGACGTCATCCGGACCCTCGTCGTCAGGACCCTCGTTGTCGGGCTCCTCTGAGTCGTCGTCAGGACCCTCTAAGACGTCGTCGGGCGCCGTCGAGACTGCAGGCGAGGAGACCGCCGTCGAGACTGCAGGCGAGGAGACCACCGTCGAGACCGCAGGCGAGGAGACGGCGTCTGGACCCAGGACAGGCGAAGAGACGGCGTCTGGACCCAGGACAGGCGAAGAGACGGCGTCTGGACCCAGGACAGGCGAAGAGACGGCGTCTGGACCCAGGACAGGCGAAGAGACGGCGTCTGGACCCAGGACAGGCGAAGAGACGGCGTCTGGACCCAGGACAGGCGAAGAGACGGCGTCTGGACCCAGGACAGGCGAAGAGACGGCGTCTGGACCCAGGACAGGCGAAGAGACGGCGTCTGGACCCAGGACAGGCGAAGAGACGGCGTCTGGACCCAGGACAGGCGAAGAGACGGCGTCTGGACCCAGGACAGGCGAAGAGACGGCGTCTGGACCCAGGACAGGCGAAGAGACGGCGTCTGGACCCAGGACAGGCGAAGAGACGGCGTCTGGACCCAGGACAGGCGAAGAGACGGCGTCTGGACCCAGGACAGGCGAAGAGACGGCGTCTGGACCCAGGACAGGCGAAGAGACGGCGTCTGGACCCAGGACAGGCGAAGAGACGGCGTCTGGACCCTCGGCGTCTGGACCCTCTGAGAAGACGAGGTCTGCAGCAGCCGAAGCGTCGAGGTCTGCAGCAGCCGAAGCGTCGAGGTCTGCAGCAGCCGAAGCGTCGAGGTCTGCAGCAGCCGAAGCGTCGAGGTCTGCAGCAGCCGAAGCGTCGAGGTCTGCAGCAGCCGAAGCGTCGAGGTCTGCAGCAGCCGAAGCGTCGAGGTCTGCAGCAGCCGAAGCGTCGAGGTCTGCAGCAGCCGAAGCGTCGAGGTCTGCAGCAGCCGAAGCGTCGAGGTCTGCAGCAGCCGAAGCGTCGAGGTCTGCAGCAGCCGAAGCGTCGAGGTCTGCAGCAGCCGAAGCGTCGAGGTCTGCAGCAGCCGAAGCGTCGAGGTCTGCAGCAGCCGAAGCGTCGAGGTCTGCAGCAGCCGAAGCGTCGAGGTCTGCAGCAGCCGAAGCACCAAGGACCAGAGATGGCAAGTACTTTGCCACAAAAGCTGCCTGCCAACGTTCCAGCTCCTCCTGTGACACCCTCTCTCCCTCCTCCAGAAAGCGAGGGCTGGGCTGTACATCTGGTGGCGAGCGAGGAGGAGACGGACAGCGGGGTGCAGCGGCGAGGTGAGGTGGAGAGGGATGAAGCTGAGAGTCGGTGGTCTTGCCTCTTCTTTGCCGCCTCTTCCTGCTGCGTTGGTGGTGTGAGCTGAAGACGGGCGCACCCCAGAGTTCCTCCTCCAGCTCAGCGTCATCGTCTGACCACAGCAGCAGATGTGACGAGCAATAAGCCGGCGGGGTGGAGGAAGAAGCTGGCTTAAAAGCCAGGCGGCTCCCCCAGAACTGAGACCTCATTTCCTCTTCCTCCACAAGAAGAGGTGATGGTAGGATCTCCACCTCCGGGCTGTGGTGACCTCGTCTCCGGACGGGTTCAGTCCGAAACGCCCCCCACCGGATCACAGGCTCCTCCATCAGTTCCTGTTTCTCCTTGTCCCTCTGAGCAGTTTTGTCTGCCTCACGGGCGAGCCATTCAAAAATATCTATTTTTCTGCTGGGCTCTTTCTGATGACCGGGGCTTTCTGTCATGATCTGCTGCTTAATGTTTGAACCCACGTGCAGAAAAACAGACTGGCTCACGAATGTAAAATGAATAATGATTTATTTAACAAAAACAATAATGCTGATGGAACAAAAACACTTACTGAGAGGAGAGGAGAGGAGAGGAGATGAGCAGAGCAGATCATACACCGTGGAAAGACAAAGCCCCGGTGCTCAAGGAGTGAATACACAGAGTTTATATACTGACACAAACGAGACAGTGAGGAGCACCTGAGGTGATTAGAATGAGGACCAGCTGTGAATGATTAATGCTGAAGGCCTGAGCACAGAGAGACAGACTGAGGAGTGGGAAATGACAGAGACTGAATGAGATACACAGAAACCAGTAAACAAAGCTCAGAATAACAAAGTATGGCAGGAGGGGAACACAAAATAACATAAAGAAACAAGAGCCTAAAGAAAAGAGACTGAATGAGATACACAGAAACCAGTAAACAAAGCTCAGAATAACAAAGTATGGCAGGAGGGGAACACAAAATAACATAAAGAAACAAGAGCCTAAAGAAAGCAGACAGGGACAGAACCTGACACTGGGCAGGGTGTGACAGATTGAAATGTCTTCATGTTTTATGTCGATGTTTTTGTCCTGTAAAAAAGTAACTACTTGCTCCTCCAGAGTCCGTAGTTCTTCCTTTGGTGCAATTAGTTTTACGGAAATGAAGTTAATATTTGGTGGGAGTTGTCCCCGGCGTGTACTCTGAACATTAATGCATCACACAAGATCTTTGTTTAAAGCTTTGGGTGACAAGCATTCCCTCCAGTAAAGCTTTTATTAATTTATATGCATATGTCAAATGAAAAACATTAAAAAGCAGGAAGGTTATTGTCATTTGTGTATGATTATATTCTGGAGTCTCTTAAATTTGCTCAACTTTGCCTGTTTGTGAACCTTTGTGTTGCTTTGGGCTTTCCCGGCATGTTCTGTTTGTTTTCTCTTTAAATAAGGGTGCGCTTCACTTTACTTTCCCTCCCTTCCTTTTCTAAATACGATTAAATCATTGGGCGGTGTTCTGTGTGTGCTGACATCATCAGTAGTTTTACAATCACGTGCACAAGTTGAGTACATATGAACAGTTTAAGGAGCTTTTCTCCATTCTGTCTCTGCACAGAAACCGGACAAGTGGACCCGGTGCTCATCGACCAGTACAACACGCCGGGGTTCATCGGGTGTCTGTCGCGGGTGCAGTTCAACGGAGTGGCGCCCCTCAAGTCTGCGCTGAGGAAAGCAGCACAAGCGTCGTCCATGTCAACAGGCGGTCAGGAAGACACGCAGCCTTTAGCCGCCTCACCTGTGTCTCACCGCGGCAAACTGGTGGAGTCTAACTGTGGGGCGTCGCCTCTCACCATCCCACCCATGTCTGCTGCAACAGATCCTGGACATCTGGACAACACAGGTGGCTGCTTGTCATCGTCTTAAAAACTGTTTGTTTTATTCAACATTTTAACTTTGTTTCTTACTCTGCCTGCTGTCAGATGCAAAGATCCCCTTCAATGAGGAGAGAGTCATCCCTGATGGAGTCAACAGAGACTCGGCCATCATCGGAGGTACAAAAGGCCATCACCATTCAAGTGTTAGGTGTCTATGACCATAGCAGGCAAATACACTGTCACGATGCTGGATTACATTCACGCAAGAAGTCAGTACTCTGATCCAGAAATATATGAAACATCTAGTACCACGTTCACTCATGCAAGACTCCATTTGTGACGTCTTGTGGATTGAGATGTACCGAGGGTAACGTATGTTGCAAACGTTGACGCCAAAGTGGGTACAGCATCCCCACAGGATGGCTCTACTACAAGCTTTAAGTTCCGCTTCCTCCGTGTAAACTAATGGGATACTGGTGAATTAAGTAAGTTAATTAATTAATCAGTTAAACTTTCAGGAGTTGAATCATTGATTTCTGCTGTATGTTCAAATGTAAAATTTACTAACATGTTTAGCTGGAATTAGTTATTTCATGAAAGCTCATGCGACACCATGGTCATTTGTGAGAAAGTGGGCGGGGCCTAAAGCTCCACATAGCTAGTGCACAGACTCTGGTTCCAAAAATACAAACTGGCAGCAGAAATATAAACAGGTTTCTTCTGGCTTCAAGCACCAACAAAAAAGAAGACAGGAACACTTGGGCTAGTAGTAGAGGTAGTAGAAATCCATGACATGTATCTAGTACCGTATTTTCCACCGAGAACGTCACACCGCCCAATAAGTCGCATCAGTCCAAATATGTATCTTCTTCTTCTTCTTCTTTCGGCTTTTCCCTTTTCAGGGGTCGCCACAGCGAGTCATCCTCCTCCACCTCACTCTGTCCTCTGCATCCTCTGTCCTCACTCCAACTACCTCCATGTCCTCTCTAACTGCATCCATATATCTCCTCTTTGGTCTCCCTCTTTGTCTTTTTCCTGGCAGCTGCATTTCTAACATCCTTCTACCAATATACCCACTGTCCCTCCTCTGGACATGTCCAAACCATCTCAGTCTGGCCTCCCTAACTTTATCTCCCAGTTGTTTAACATGTGCTGTACCTCTGATGATCTCATTCCTGATCTTATCCATCCTTGTCACTCCTAAGGAGAACCTCAGCATCTTCATTTCTGCCACTTCCAGTTCTTTCTCCTGTCTTTTTGTCAATGCCACTGTCTCCAGACCATACAACATAGCTGGTCTCACCACTGTCTTGTAAACTTTTCCTTTGACCTTTGCTGACACCTTTTTGTCACAAATCACTCCTGAAACTTTTCTCCATCCACTCCATCCTGCCTGGACTCTCTTTTTCACCTCTTTACCACATTCCCCATTTTCCTGGACAGTGGACCCCAAGTACTTGAAGTCCTGCACCTTTGTGACCTCTGCTCCTTGTAGCCTCACTGTTCCACTGGCCTCCCTCTCATTCACACACATGTACTCTGTCTTACTACGGCTGACTTTCATTCCTCTTCTTTCAAGAGCATACCTCCACCTCTCCAAGTTCTCTTCCACCTGTTCCCTATTCTCACCACAGATCACAATGTCATCTGCAAACATCATAGTCCATGGGGATTCCTGCCTGACCTCATCTGTTAGTCGGTCCATCACCAGAACAAACAAGAAGGGGCTCAGAGCCGATCCTTGATGCAATCCCACCGCCACCTTGAAGCTATCTGTCACTCCTACAGCACATCTCACCACTGTCCTGCTGTCCTCATACATGTCCTGTACCAGTCTAACATACTTATCTGCCACTCCAGATTTCCTCATGCAATACCACACCTCTTCTCTTGGCACCCTGTCATATGCTTTTTCTAAATCCACAAACACACAATGGAGTTCTTTCTGACCCTCTCTGTACTTCTCTATCAACATCCTCAAAGCAAAGATGGCATCTGTGGTGCTCTTTCTTGGCATGAAACCATACTGCTGCTCACAGATAGTCACCTCTTGTCTAAGCCTTCCTTCCACAACTCTCTCCCAGATCTTCATTGTGTGGCTCATCAACTTAATTCCCCTGTAGTTGCTACAACTCTGTACATCACCCTTGTTCTTAAAAATGGGAACCAGCACACTTCTTCTCCATTCTTCAGGCATTTTCTCACCCTCAAATATTCCATTAAATATTTGAGTCAAAAACCTCACTGCCATCTCTCCAAGACATTTCCAAACCTCCACTGGTATGTCATCAGGTCCTACTGCCTTCCCCTTCTTCATTCTTTTCAGAGCTTTCCGGACTTCACCCTCACTAATCTTTCCCACTTCCTGGTCCACAGTTTCTATTACCTCCACTCTTCTTTCTCTTTCATTCTCTTCATTCATTAGCTCCACAAAGTAATCCTTCCATCTTCCCATCACACTCTCCTCACAGTCCAAATATGTATAATATAGTAAAAAAAAGCATAAATACGTCGCTTCACCGTATAAGTTGCATCTATTTTGCGTCACCACTGACACATCGCGTTTGTAGCGCGTCACCGCTGACAACCTGGAAATGTGGGCCGGTGTTGTGCCAAAAATCGATTGGCTGCCAAACTGCGGTTGCGGGAGCATGCATGGGAGGATTTTAACAAGAATTTAACAAGATTAACACTTAAAAACAATTATTTGTTTGCTCGAAATTATAGCAAATCTGTGTCACGGTCTAACTTTTCCTTAATAAATGCACTTTGACGATCAAATCAGTTGCATTTCGAAAACTGGTGCACAGAAACGGCAACATACAGAGGGCGACTCGCTGTGCATTTCTTCAAAATTTAACAAGATAAACACCTAAAACAATTGTGTGTTTGCTCGACATTATAGCAAAAGTGTGTCTCAGTTGAACGTTTACTTAATAAATGCACTTCAATGGTCAAATCAGCTGCATTTCACTAGGGCAGCGCAGCGAGATGAAGCTGATTGGACGTTGTTCCAGGCAGACGACGGTGGCAGACTAAGGCAAGCTGATTGTGTCATTAATAGCCACTTTTACCTATTACATGACACAACGGCATGCTATACTACTCGAGTGCCATCTAGCAGCTGAAAATAGTAGTGTTCAATGTTTTCATGTCAGACTGAATGAAAACGGTCATATCTCAGCCAAAAATTGGGTTATAAAGATGGGAAAATCCATAAATACGTTGCTTCGGCGTATGTTGCAGGGTATGCAAATACTGCAAAAAAAAACAAAAAACTTATAGGCCGAAAAATTTGGTACTTACAGAGACCAAGATGTACTATTAAGTAAGTTCCATCCATCCATCCATTTTCGTCTGCTTATCCGGGGTCGGGTCGCGGGGGTAGCAGCCTAAGTAGGGAGGCCCAGACTTCCCTCTCCCCAGCCACATGGAGCAGCTCCTCTGGGGGAATCCCAAGGCGTTCCCAGGCCAGCCGAGAAACATAGTCCCTCCAGCGTGTCCTGGGTCTTCCTCTGGGCCTCCTCCCGGTGGGACATGCCCGGAACACCTCCCCAGGGAGGCGTCCAGGAGGCATCCTAACCAGATGCCCGAGCCACCTCAACTGGCTCCTCTCGATGTGGAGAAGCAGCGGCTCTACTCCGAGTCCCTCCCGGATGACCGAGCTTCTCACCCTATCTCTAAGGGAGAGTCCAGACACCCTGCGGAGAAAACTCATTTCAGCCGCTTGTATCCGAGATCTCGTTCTTTCGGTCACAACCCAAAGCTCATGACCATAGATGAGGGTGGGAACGTAGATCGATCGGTAAATTGAGAGCTTTGCCTTTTGACTCAGCTCTCTCTTCACCACGACAGACCGGTACAGCACCCGCTTCACTGCGGATGCTGCACCTATCCGCCTATCGATCTCACGCTCCAGTTTTCCCTCATTCGTGAACAAGACCCCGAGATACTTAAACTCCTCCACTTGGGGCAGGACCTCATCCCCGACCCGGAGAGGGCATGCTACCCTTTTCCGGCTCAAGACCATGGCCTCGGATTTGGAGGAACTGATCCTCATCCCGGCCGTATCACACTCGGCTGCAAACCGCTCCAGCGAAAGCTGTAGATCACGATCTGATGAAGCCAATAGGACCACATCATCTGCAAAAAACAGAGAAGCGATTCTAAGGCCACCAAAACGGATCCTCTCAACACCTTGGCTGCGCCTAGAAATTCTGTCCATAAAAGTTATGAACAGAATCGGTGACAAAGGGCAACCTTGGCGGAGTCCAACTCTCACTGGAAACGAGCCTGACTTACTGCCGGCAATGCGGACCAAGCTCTGACACCGGTCGTACAGGGACCTAACAGCCCATATCAATGGGCCTGGTACCCCATACTCCCGGAGTACCCCCCACAGAACCCCCCGAGGGACGCGGTCGAATGCCTTTTCCAAGTCCACAAAGCACATGTAAACTGGTTGGGCAAACTCCCACGCGCCCTCCAGGACCCTGTTGAGGGTGTAGAGCTGGTCCAGTGTTCCACGACCAGCACGAAAACCACACTGCTCCTCCTGAATCCGAGGTTCGACTATCCGACGGACCCTCCTCTCCAGAACCCCTGAATAGACCTTACCAGGGAGGCTTAAGAGTGTGATCCCCCTATAGTTGGAACACACCCTACGGTCCCCCTTTTTGAATAGGGGAACCACCACCCCAGTCTGCCAATCCAAGGGAACTGCCCCCGATGTCCACGCGATATTGCAGAGTCGCGTAAGCCAACACAACCCCACAACATCCAGAGCCCTAAGGAACTCAGGGCGAATCTCATCCACCCCCGGAGCCTTGCCACCGCGGAGCTTTTTAACCACCTCGGTGACCTCAGCACCAGAGATCGGAGAACCCGACCCAAAGTCCCCAGGCTCTGCTTCCTCAGTGGAAGACGTGCCAGTAGGATTGAGGAGGTCTTCGAAGTATTCCGCCCACCGACTCACAACATCCCGAGTTGAGGTCAACAGCACGCCATCCCCACCATAAATGGTGTTGGTCGCGTACCGCTTTCCCCCCCTGAGACGCCGGATGGTGGACCAGAATCGCCTCGAAGCCGTACGGAAGTCATTCTCCATGGCCTCTCCGAACTCCTCCCACGCCCGAGTTTTTGCCTCAGCAACCACCCGAGCCGCATGCCGCTTGGACTGTCGGTACCTATCTGCTGCTTCCGGGGTCCCACAGGCCAAAAAGGCCCAATAGGACTCCTTCTTCAGCCTGACAGCATCCCTCACCGCCGGTGTCCACCACCGGGTTCGAGGGTTGCCACCACGACAGGCACCAACAACCTTGCGGCCACAACTCTGATAAGCTGCCTCGACAATAGAGGCGCGGAACATGGCCCACTCGGACTCAATGTCCCCCGCCTCCCTCGGAACGTGTTCAAAGCTCTCCCGGAGGTGGGAGTTAAAGCTCCGTCTTACGGGAGACTCTGCCAGACGTTCCCAGCAGACCCTCACAATACGTTTGGGTCTGCCAGGTCTGACCGGCATCCTCCCCCACCATCGGAGCCAACTCACCACCAGGTAGTGGTCAGTTGACAGCTCCGCCCCTCTCTTCACCCGAGTGTCCAAGACATGCGGCCGCAGATCAGATGAGACGACAACAAAGTCGATCATCGAACTGCGACCTAGGGTGTCCTGGTGCCAAGAGCACATATGTACACCCTTATGCCTGAACATGGTGTTCGTTATGGACAATCCATGACGAGCACAGAAGTCCAACAACAAAACACCACTCGGGTTCAGATCAGGGGGGCCGTTCCTCCCAACCACACCCCTCCAGGTCTCACTGTCATTGCCCACGTGAGCGTTGAAGTCCCCCAGCAGAACAAGGGAGTCCCCAGGAGGCGCACTCTCCAATACCCCCTCCAAGGACTCCAAAAAGGGTGGGTAATCTGCGCTGCCGTTTGGCGCATAGGCACAAACAACAGTCAGAGCCCGTCCCCCCACACGTAGGCGAAGGGAGGCTACCCTCTCGTTCACCGGGGTGAACCCCAACGTACAGGCACCAAGATGGGGGGCAACAAGTATGCCCACTCCTGCTCGGCGCCTCTCACCAGGGGCAACTCCAGAGTGGAAGAGTGTCCAACCCCTCTCAAGGAAACTGGTTCCAGAGCCAGAGCCATGCGTTGAGGTGAGTCCAACTATTTCTAGCCGGAACCTCTCAACCTCACACACTAGCTCAGGCTCCTTCCCCACCAGAGAGGTGACATTCCATGTCCCAATGGCCAGCTTCTGTAGCCGAGGATCAGACCGCCAGGGTCCCCGCCCTCGGCCACCACCCATCCCACATTGCACCCGACCCCTTTGGCCCCTCCCATAGGTGGTGAGCCCATGGGAAGGGGGACCCACGTCTCCTCTTCGGGCTGTGCCCGGCCGAGCTCCATGGGTGAAAGCCCGGCCACCAGGCGCTCGCCAACGTGCCCCACCTCCGGGCCTGGCTCCAGAGTGGGGCCCCGGTGACCCGCGTCCGGGCGAGGGAACATTTTGTCCATTTATTGTACTCATCATTGGGGTCTTCGGGCTGCACTTTGTCTGGTCCCTCACCTAGGACCTGTCTGCCTTGGGTGACCCTACTAGGGGCATGAAGCCCCTGACAGCATAGCTCCTAGGATCATTGGGACACTCAAACCCCTCCACCACGGTAAGGTGGCAGCCCAGGGAGGGGTTTATATAACTTATATAACTTGTAAAGGAAGTTATTGCTTGTATTTATTAGGTATGTACCTGCTTTACTCAATAAGTACCAGGTATGCTGCTGAATGTATGAAAAAGTACAAAGTGCACATCCTGTAAAAGATGCCAAAAGAAGATACCTGACTAATATCATTGTATCTAACAGTCACAATCCTGCTCTTTTATTTAGAACTATTAATTCTGTTTTAAATGCCCCACATGGTGCTATTGTGGAGACTTCCCCTGCTCTCTGTGAAAGTTTCTTACACTTCTTTGTTGAGAAAGTCACTTCTATTAGGGCCCAGATCATACCCACTGTTCATGACCCTGTAGATACTGTGCCTTGCTCTGCTATTTTTCATAGCTTTGAATGTGTGACTTTGCATTCCCTGCAGGAGGTCGTTAGCCACTTAAAACCAACTGGTTCTCCAGACGATGCTATTCCACCTCGACTATTCAATGAGGTTTTTCTTACTATAGGTCCTTCGATCCTTGCTCTTGTGAATAGTAGCCTGTCCTCAGGTGCTGTTCCTGAAAATCTGAAACATGCAGTTGTCCAGCCTCTAATTAAGAAATCAAACTTGGATACTGCTGTCCTGGCGAACTACAGACCAATTTCTAAATTGCCCTTCGTTTCGAAAATTCTTGAGAAGGTAGTTTATAATCAGCTAATGGCCTATCTCATTGATCATAATATTTTAGAGGTTTTTCAGTCCGGTTTTAAATCATTTCATAGCACAGAGTCAGCTCTTTTAAAAGTTTTTAACGATATATTCTTGGCGACTGATCCTGGCGACTGCGTTGTTTTGGTGTTGTTGGATCTATCAGCTGCGTTTGACACAGTGGATTGAACAGTGGGTGGGCATTGGTCATATAGCCTTAGATTGGTTTAAATCTTATCTGACCAAGCGTACTTTTTGTGTCTGTCTTGATGGACATAGGTCCTCCTCTGCTCCACTCTCATGTGGTGTTCCGCAGGGCTCAGTTTTGGGCCCTCTTTTATTTTTGTTGTACATCCTTCCGCTTGGTTCTGTTTTTAGGAAATACGGGATTGCTTTTCATTGTTATGCAGATGACACACAGATCTACGTACCTTTAAAGAAAGCAGACTCAGCCTCTCTTCGGTCTCTGTTCCTATGTTTGGAAGATTTGAAGGCCTGGATGGCCCTAAACTTCTTGAAACTTAACGAAGACAAAACAGAGGTGGTGATTTTTGGCAGTTCGACTGAAGACTCTCTGTCCGATTGCTCCTTGGCTCAGTATGTCCGGCCAGTTGTTACAAATCTAGGGGTCAAGCTGGATGCTGGTCTTAGGCTGGAGTCTCAGATTAAAGCAGTTGTAAAATCCAGCTTTTTTCATTTGAGGCAGCTAGCCAAAGTAAAAGCCATCCTTCCTAGACAGCACTTCGAAACAGCAATCCATGCATTTGTGACCACACGGCTGGATTACTGTAATTCACTTTATGTTGGTATTAGTGATCTGTGTACTTCCCAGCTTCAGAGGGTTCAAAATGCAGCTGCACGACTCTTAACAGGTACACGAAAATTTGACCACATTTCCCCTGTTTTGGCATCTTTGCACTGGTTACCGGTGCGTTACAGGATTCATTTTAAAATACTTTTATTTACTTTTAAAGCTCTAAATGGCCATGCCCCTCCATACCTGTCAGAGCTGCTGCATTACTACACACCCTCTCGTTCGCTCAGGTCAGCTGACCAGTTGCTTCTGAGGGTACCGAGGACAAAGCGCAAGCTTAGAGGGGACCGTGCTTTCTCTGTGGTAGCTCCTAAGCTCTGGAATGACCTCCCATTAGACATAAGACAGGCCTCTTCACTTGCTGTTTTTAAGTCTCTTCTTAAAACCCATCTTTTTTCTTTGGCTTTTGGTACAATCTGAGATGTTTTAACTTTGTTTTATTGTATTCATAATTTATTATTTTAGTACTGTTTTTAGTCCCTTCCATTTTATGATTGTATTGTATTTTGTGATTGTGTGTACAGCACTTTGGTCCTGTTGGGTGCATAAAGTGCTCTATAAATAAAGTTGGTATGGTATGGTATGGTATCCTGCACGTACAGGGTAACAAGTCACATTATTACTTAGTCCAGTCCCTGTAGGTACCAGGCAAGTACCCTGTAAGTACCAAGTATGTACTGGGCTGTATTACAAAGTATGTATTACTACTATAAAATGCTTAGAAATAAGTACCAAATACATAACCTTTAAATAAAGAATAATAAGTCACATCATTTTACTGCCTGATCCCCATAGTTACCAGGTATGTACCAGGTATGTACCAGGTATGTAACAGGTATGTACCAGGTATGTACCAGGTATGTACCAGGCATGTACCAGGTACAACATGGTATAAAAATAAGGTAATTATAAAATAAAAGTAAAGCTTGTTTTGGTATGTTTTAGAGATTTTGTTTTGTGCTATAAACCTACAAAAAAATGCTCGCATGCAAATTTTCTGGGCATTTCAATTAACATTTTAGTGATTTTTAAAAATATATGTTTTATGTTGTTAGAGCAGTCAAGTATTTACATTTGATTTTAAATTATATTGCTTATACATATTTGTGAATAATTTAGGCCTGAGGTAGCGGCAGGGCTTGAAAACATTTTCATCCATTTGTCCTCCAGGTGTCATTGCCGTGGTGATCTTCACCATCCTCTGCACTCTGGTGTTCCTGATCCGCTACATGTTCCGCCACAAAGGCACCTACCACACCAACGAGGCCAAGGGCAGCGGCGAGTCCGCCACGCAGTCCGCAGACACAGCCATCATCGGCACAGACAACCCGGAGACCATCGATGAATCAAAGAAGGAGTGGTTCATCTAACGGCCGGTGACGGGACTCTGAGAGACAGGAAGCACTTTGTGAGACCGTCACTTGTCCCTGATGGAGGAAGTTTAATCAAACAACCGATCGCTGGAGAGTCCGAGGATCGCCGGTTCGGTAGGACGACAAACTCCCGGAGAAGGTGGGACGTGGGGAACGTTCTTTTGTTTTTATTTCCAGAGTATTGTGGAGGAAAGGAGAAAGAGACGCTTATCCAGTGGAGCACAGCTGTAAAGAACTTTCCGTGTACATACCAACCAGCTTATCCTTCTTTGTATCGTGCTCTGGAGTTTCCAGAAGTCCTTTGAATACTGTGTATGACAAATAATTACACTTACTGAATGGTGTGATAGCAAAGATTTATTCCTTGTTTGATTCTTGATTTTATATTTAACTGATCTTATATCAGAAAGGATCAACATCAATATGCCAAACTCTTTGATTTTGTTTTGATTGGATTATTGTGGAGCCGTCTGTCAACACTCTTGTCCGTCAAATGATGCACATCTTATATCACGGTAACATAGAATTAAATATGAATGCCAAAAGTCTTTTTGTAAATACAATATTTTGTGTTAATTGCTTTTATTTCTCCTCAAAATGTTTATTTAGAGTTCAAACACAAATGAGAAATGTCATATTTATAACAGAGTAATGATATATATGTGTGTGAGATGCAGAGTTTTATGTTTAGATCTCATGACGTTTGATTGTATGTTTTTTTCTGTTTTAAAAGGTTTATTCAGAGCAGGATCAGGTTTTATTGTCCCGGCAGCTTTTTGTTTAATCCAGAATGAGTGAAAACAGGAGCTTTTGCTCACGCGAGTGGTCAGTTTGATTTTCTTTGCCAAACGCTCCAGTCTTACGTCCACTTTTTACCCCTAATATTCGACTTTTTGTTTTTATTCGTTTGCATTTGACATTTTTGATGGACTGCATGTGTAAGTGTGTGTGCGCTGGATAAAACAAGTGCCAGAAGAGGCAGCTTCGACAGGAAGGACATAAATGTCTTGGGTTTTATCCGTGCGTTAGAGCATCTGAAGCAGAAAATACAAGAAAAACAAATTGTCAGCACAACACTTGGGCTGAGGTTGGGATAATTGGCTTGAGTCCACTGTGCCTTCGAGGGTTTCAGCCAAATCGCCTTTCCCAACTCCTAACTAAAATACTTCCAACAAAAGCTTGATGGATGCTGCATGAAATCTCTGCAAGTTTCATTGCTCTTTAATGGTGCTCTTTAGTTTCTCATAAAATGTCTTTTAAAAAAACGCCCACCGTTCCTCCAAAGCATCAACCACTTCGGCTGTTTCTGGTGCAGCTTTGCAGGCGTTTTGTGGCCGCCTGCATCAAACAAGTTTATATTTACTCTCTGTTGCAACAACAGGATGCATTTTTGATAAAGCCTGAGCTTCTTAGTTTGTTGATTACAAGAAAAAAAAAGTTTTTAAACGACGAGCCACAAAAATTAGCTTTGTCTTCATTCAGATGTTCTGTTTAATCATGTTTAACCCTCTCAGTTATGTTTACTTGTGTTACTCTTTAAATCAGCTGCCAACGTTGTGTGTTAGTTTTTTTATGTGTCTGGTTGGTGAAAGGTCTCCCACTCACTTAAATGCATCATCGCCTCGTTGTGGATCACTTTATCGGAGACGTGCGGGCAGCTGCTCAGCCTGCTCTCTGCTGAGGCCTCGAAGCAAACTGTTTTCACGCCACATAACTTGTCACACAGACGCCGTGCAAACACGCGCACACCCTTAAAATGTGAGCCGGACATCGATGGGGGTGGATTATCAGTGCTGACAGACTAAACCATGACGCATATGTTTTACTTTGGTTCTATTCAGTTGAATAAAGAGTGTTTGATCAATAAACTCACTTTGTCTTTATGTATTTAAAATCTGGAACAGCATCATGATGTGCTAACCATAAATTACAGGTCATTTAATGAAGTCACTGATTAATCACTGTCTGTGTTTTAAAACTCTTAACCCATATTTAAAAAACATAATTAAAGATCTCTACAGAAATCAAAATTCATACAGAAAATACAGAGTGCTGAGTACAGGATGACTTTGCTGAAATTTGGTCAAGCTAAAACACAGACGGACCAAAACACAAGCTGCAGAAAACAGGCTAAAACTTAAAGCTTCAAAACAGTAGCTAGATGCCAAAATTAACCAGATGTTAAAGCTAAAATTAGCTAAATGTGCAAAAAATGAGCAATAAAGATGCTTACGTTAGCAGAAGCGAAAGCTAAAATTAGTAAAACAGACGAAAACAGAGTGGGTGCTAAAAGTAGTCAAACTGTGACTAAAAGCTAAAAGAAGCAGAGCTAAAAGACAGACGGACCAAAACACAAGCTGCCGAAAACAGGCTACAACTTAAACCAGCTAAACAGCTAGATGCCAAATTTAATCAGATGAAAAGCTAAAAGGAGCTAAATGTGCATAAAAGGAGCAATATAGATGCTTATATTAGCAGAAGCTAAAGCTAAAATTAGTAAAACAGAAGAAATCAGAGTGGATACTAAAATAGTAAAAGTGTGGCTAAAATCTAAAAGGAGCTAATTGTAAACTAAAGGCTAAAAGACAGACCAGAACACAAGCTGCAGGACACAGTCTAAAAGCAGCAAAACAGTAGCTAGATGCCAAATTTTATCAAATGAAAAGCTAAAATGAGCTAAATGTGCATAAAATTAGCAATACAGATGCTTATATTAGCAGAAGTAAGGCTACAAATATTCAAATAGAAACTAAAGCTAAAATTAGTAAAACTGAATAAAGCAGATGGATGCAGAGTTAGCGGTAAAAGTAGCCAAAGTGTGGCTAAAAGGGGTAGAATGGTAACTAAAAGCTAAAATTGGCCAAACTAACTAAAAGTTCAAAATGCAGAACAGTAGCTAAAAGCTAAAATTAACAAATGAAGACAACATAAAGTAAGTATGCTGAAGCGGGTTAGAAGAAGACAATGTTTTTGACGACACTGAACACACACTGTGTGTTTTGATGGTGAATTTTATTTTTTTACTTAATTTTCTTCTTTCGGCTACTTCCTTCTTCAGGGGTCACCACAGCAAAGTACCTCGCACAAAGACTTGCCGATTGTTTTTTACGCCGGCTGTCCTTCTTGATGCAAACACAGACCACCGAGCTACCACAGCCCTCTGTGTGGAGCAGAGAGTTGCCATCTAGAGCGCCCCGGGGAGCAAATGGTGGGGTTTAAGCGCCTTGCTCAAGGGTCCAGAGTGGGGCAAATGAGGGTCACCTTTCATGCCCACATTTTGATGTATGAATGATTGAAGTACAAAATAAAAGACCAGAAAAACTCCTGACACATGGAGTGGGTGATGGAAATATGATGGACAGTCAAACCACTCGTTACTTATACACTGATTCTTATTAATAATTATAAAACATCATGTACCATCTCTTGCTCCTTGTTACTCTTCCTGTATGTTTGGTTTCATTTCCTCCCAGAATCAGGTATTTTTTCTGACAAGTCACAAGCTGCCCTCTTGTGGTGCACGTGCCGTCATGAACAGTGGGTTGTAGTCAGCTCTCTGCATATTTCTTCTGTTTTGTTGCCTCAAGACAGAAATTGATTTTTAAATTGGTCTCATTAATGAAGTCAAACTGGGGAAAAACTATTTTTTAAATAATTGGTTTAGCCTAGCATCTCTTCATCGTGTCCCTTTTGCTGGGGGCCTTGGTCCGACTACTGACTTACAACTCCCCTTCTGCGCTGATTTTATTTTATTTTTCTTACTTTTGTCTTTGACTCCCTGCCTATCCACCTTTTTTTTGCCCAAGTAGTGTACAGTATTCTCTGAAAAATAAGTTTAAAAAAATTCACTGAAGAATTTGTTTCAGTCACTTTCACATTATGGTTATTTTAGCTGAAAGTCATCTCCGAACAAATCTGTAATCTCACAACATCACATCAGATCTTGCATAAAGTCATTTACAAGCTTTGATGAAAAATAGCTATAAAACTGGTTTATTCTATCAAGAAATGCTTAACTTTTAATTTTAATTAGTGAATTGTTCCACTTTGGTTTCTTTCCAGCATTCCTAAATAATTAGCCTGGTGGTCAGCTAATTTAATGCTGTGTTTTTTTCTTTCTTGAATAAAGCCGTCACAACCTTACACTGTAAAAGTTAGACTTTCATATGAGGGCTTTATACACAGTTAAGTGTTAATAAGTTGCATTTTATTATATCGACTGAAAAAAAGCAGCATTTATCTAAGCTATGTGTACATGCCACGTACGTCTAAATGTACGTATATCATGTATGTCTTGAGTGCAATTCTATGCAAATGTCCAAAATATACACATTTTATTCTCCACAGTCCAAAAGACAACAATAGACTTCATATATTTGGTATTTTGATCAATGACTAGTTGTTTTACAGATGAGATTTTGTTGTAGTTTTCCACAGCATTTACTCAGAAACGTGGTTTTCATCAGTTTATTGTGTTCAGGTCATTTTAATAAAAGGAAACGGGGACGGGGACAGCAAAATATCAACATTTTCACAAAGGCACACATTCTCATTATCCGTGACGCGGCGGATGAGGGCTGACGATGCTCCTCTGAGGTGAAACTCCAGCGGTGCAACGATGACGAATGGACGGTTCAGGGGGCGGGTGTCGTCGTGACCTCGGGACACTCGGCTGTGAAAACACACGAGGACACCGGTGAAAAAAATGAAACAGTTTCTGGAAGAACTACGGTTTGAGACGAGTGGATGTTGGCGACGTACCGCTCTTTGGCAGGATGACGGTGTTTTCAGGGTTGATGCCGTTGCTCAGAGAAAACTGAGTGAACTTCTGCTGCAGGTCTTCGCTGACCTCGGGAGTTCGGCCTGAAACCACAATGTGAACGTCTTTCATCTCAAACAGACTGTTGGTCCAAATGTACATTACAAAAGACTGTTGGCTTGGACATTACGTCAGACCTGGTGAGTTACTTACTGTACAGCTTGATGAGGGCTTCAGACACCCCCTCCTTCGTCTTGAGGGTGTAGTCCAGAGCGTAGCTATCGTACACGGCGTCCACGATGCGCATGTCGTTGTCGTTGTTCCAAACTGAGAATCACAGAAGAATTTACATGAACAAAAGCTTCTCTTGACCCTCTTGCGTGTCTTTTGGTTGTGGGTGCGCTCACCTGGGTTGTAGAAGGTGAAGCGTCCAGGAGTTTCCGTCTTCTTGGCCAGCTGAGTCATTCTCCAGCATGACCCGTCATCCCTTTACAGAACAACAAATACGTCTTCCCAAGAATCGTTCGGTTTTGTTCATTGAATGCATCTTTAGGAATTTAAAACCTACTTCAGGTTGGCGTAGGACAGGTGCAGGTCTCCCTCCTCAGTAGGCGTGAACATGGCAGTTCCAACCTTCATGGTCTCTTTGTGGTCCACAAACCACTGGGCGTTGCTTGCAAAACCAACCAAGTACCACTTACCTGCAAACTAAAAGAACATGGGTAAGAATCAAGAACCGTATTACTCAAAGTGAACGCACAGCTGCAGAACTGACCTGTTTGTTTGTCTCTTACCTTCTCCAGGCTGAAGTCTTGCATGGGCACGATCTCTGCGCACGCAGCCATCACGCACATCAGTGCGGCCATCACCCTCAGCATCGTGGTCCTCATGGCTTCTCTGGGTCAGGAGTGTCGGGGATGTGCAGGGGTAAGCAGCCGACGAGGCGTCTTTATACACTTCTGCAGCATCCTCCCCCCTCCTCCTGTCTCCTCCCATCTTCTGCTGCTGGCTTGGACATTACAAAAACTGTCTGGCTCTTTCCCAGTGGAATGTTGTTACACAACATCTGGCACATGTGGACGAAAACGAGAGACGTGAGTGTTGTTCTTTCAAATGGAAAGACACAATTTACCACATTCATTCAACACCAACCGGGTCGTTAAAATACAAACATGACTCCAACTCGATCAATTTTACAGATTATAAATTAAAATCGGACGTAGTCGTAGCTAAGAGTCATAAAAATAAAACTCTGAGGGTGACGAGATGGTGCTGAACGTTACCGTCGACGTATTTTCTCAACATAAGATGATCTTCATCTACGAGTCTGGCATGACATGAGGTGATGCATTCCTCCTGCTTGGTCTTCAAGTTTCTAAAAGTTTTTTTTTTTTTTTTTAAGTGTGGCATCTGGAGGAAATGGCTCTGCAGAAAGAACTGAATGAACTAATTTCAATTAAAATCAGTGGAGTTAATCCTGAATGCAGGATTATTTTGCAGATTTGTGCTGAATCAGAGCTCGTTTTGTAACGAGGCCTGGCAGGCACAATCTTGCAACGAGCTGGTTGCATAACACACACACACACACACACACACACAGGTTTGTTTTGCTATCTTTATGGGGCCTTTGCCTTGACTTCCATTCATTTTTCATTCAGCCTAACCCTGACACTTACCCTAAAACCTAACCATTACCAGTCCTAACCCTAAATCTAACACATCCTCAATTTACACCTTGGTCCTAAACCTAACCCCTAACCCACCAACAGGACTTCATCTCATGGTGCCCGGGCTTTGGGAGCAGTTGGTCCTCACAATGTAGTAGAAGTTGGAAAAATGGGCCTTTCAAAGTAGCATAAACAAGGGCACACACACACACACACACACACACACACACACACACACAACCCTTTAAAACCGCACTCTTTATGAACAAACTTTCTGGACCCCTTTGGGGATTTAAACCTGGATTTTATTATCTCCAGCTCCACTCTTTCTGTGACTCACAAGCCAAAAGCAGTGGTGGAGAAAGTACTCAAACACTGTACTTAAGTAAAAGTACAAATATACAGACAAAAATGTACTGTAGTAAAAGTAGAAGTACCATATTAATATTTTACTTAAGTAAAAGTAAATAAGTACTTGCTTTTAAAAATACTTAAAGTATTAAAGTAAAAGTATTTGCTGAATGTATTACCTAATGCAATGGTCTACAATAAAATTAAGTGTACCTACCGTATTTTCTGTCATACATTAATAGTGTTGAACCATTTTAATGAACAATGCTGCTGATAGTGCATGTTTTTATTGTGTTTACTCTGTGACACAGTTCACACTTGGACTTGTGATTCTGTGCGTCAGAATTTCAAGGATGACATTCAGAGTTAAATGTAATCAAGCAAAATAAGAATAAGGAATGATTATAACTTTGAAAGTTTTTTTTTACCACAAAGTAAAACCATTGTGTCATTTTAAAGGTATGGTCTGGGATTTTTGGGACACTCTGGGACTTAGAAATATTTTCAGCGCAGAAAAGCATTCTGCTACCTCCCCCTCAGAGCCATATATGGCTCAGAGGAGGAGCCACAGTCCGTGCTTCTGCTGAACTTTAGTTCTGCTCCGCCCCCTGCTGTGTGTCTGCTCGGAGCGCTTCAATATTCTGTGATTATATGATATAAAAACCTTTTAAAAATATTATAAAACCATGGAGCACTTGTCCAACAACACAAAAACCAGCAGAAATCAGCAGAGGTTCACGAAGCCACGTTGGACATGTAATTCGCTCGTGACTTCCTCATGTCTGTCAGCGCAGGTTTGGAATGTCTGGAATGCTCCGCCCCCCCTACATGTCCTCTGTGTTTATATGATAATATAACTGTTTAAAAAATATAATAAAACCATGAATCACTCGTCCAACAACACAAAAAGACCCTGTAATCAGCAGAGCATCACCAGCCAATTTGGACATGATTTAATTCGCTCGTGAGTCGTGACAAATCCATTTCCTCATTCCTGTCAGTGAAGGATGAAGCGATCACTTGACTTTTGGCAAAAAAACTAAATAAAAGTCCAGCTCTGGGATGAAGAAGGGATATTTAATACATTTGTGTCACATAAAAAACAGTCCTGCATCGCTTTGCAATCCTTTGAATGAGAACGAGCTGCGGCTGGGACAGGTGGGGGCGTGGGTTGGGGCGTGACAAACAACTCTGTTTTTATTGGCTGGTCAGTGTCCGGGTCACTCTGTTTTCAGTGTTTTTATAAATGCTGATAGAGAAGCAAGGGGACTATAGTTTTTTTCAGAGATTACTTTGTCTAACATCAGTCTGTCAGTAGATCGTGACAGAGTGAAGAAATATGTTAAAAATATATTGTTTGAAAAGTTAGACTACATTACAATGTTACATACCCCACCTTTAACTGCAGTAAACCCATTGAAGTAAAAGTTGTCTGTCTGAAAAAAGGAGCATTAGACCTTACAAAGGAATAGACACTGATCAGTTCAACTGCAGTTTGTCATCAACTCTAGTTAAAATATGTCAACCTTGTAATGGGTCAATAGTGAACAATATTTTAACTTCCTGACACCATTTTCAAAACTTGGACCTGAGTGTCGAAACATTTGGAGACATCTCTTGTCTCCTAACATCCACGAACTGACACATTTTAATATTGTAGCAAGAATTTCTTGTTCAAGTTCAGAAGAAGTTGGTTTTAAAAGTTTTTTAAGTCCAGTCTGGCTCTTTTGAGAGAGAATCTGTCCTGCTCTACTGAACAGTCTTAAAATAATTTTTCAATAAGACCATGGGTGTTGTGTATCTTCTGGCTGAATCTTTGTGGTGGAATCCATTTTGGGTGTATTAGTGGTGCTGTGAGTGCTCCCAGTTCCATTACGTTTGTACTAGATCATACATTACTGATCCAGCTCTTCTTGAAGGCAGGTCTAATGTTACCTGTCCACTTTGCAGTGATTCAATGGACCAACTCCCCTCTCACCATCATTTACTTTCAAACTAACAACAAATCAAAAAGCTGCAACATGAATGTAACTTGTAACTCAACACATTATAGAAATGTAGTGTGGTAGAAAGTACAGATACTTCATGTAAAATATAGAGTAAAAGTAAAAGTACCCACATTTAATTTTACTTAAGTAAAGTACAGATACATGAAAAATGTACTTACGGTAAGTACAGTAACAAAGTATTTGTACTTAGTTACATCCCACCACTGGCCAAAAGCCTAAAAGACTCAAAAACTTGAATCTCTGCATTTAAACGAAACTTCTGCATTGTACCACTAAATTAGATCATTATCACCTATATCTGTGTGGGCGTGGCTTGATTTTAATGAATCACTCAAAAAAGCATCATTAGATGTTTCTTTATAACTGATTAACTTTTGGAGTCAATCCAGTTTATGTTAGCTTTCACAGATAATCCAATGTTAGCTAACATAATGTCTATAACACGGTCAATTTTATGAATATTGAGCTATAATTTGATGTGGTAGTAGCTGAGAGTCATCCACAACACATACTCTCAGCGTGATATTGACCACAATGGCTACGGCCCCATCCTTCTCATCCTAAGATTATCTCAGTTTTGATAAATCTGTTAAGCATTTACCTTACATAAGTTTTACATACAGACTTGAAAACACGTTTTTATTTTCTTAATGTTACTTTATTTGTTTGTGAAAGGAATTTGCATTTTTAAAGTGTGGCTTCAGCCTTGAATCAATTTTCTTGAGTGGCTGGCTCCACCTCCTCAGCATGTGGGGACACAGTCTGCAAAACAAGAAGCTGTACTTGAAGTTACTCAGAACTCATGCAGATGTTCTCGGCACGCAGCAAAAATGGGAAAACATGTTGACAAAGTTTGAAAACAAGGCTTGTTTCACAAGTTGAGTGGGCCAAGTTCACAGCCAGGAGCAATCTCAGGTGTGACGAAGAGACTCATTCAATGTCCAGAAGACTTTAATTTGATTTTACCGCAAGAAAGTTCACACAAACAAAATAAATGGGACAAAATTTCATGCAGACACAAAATGTGAGCAATTGTGTAATTTTAAAACCTTATTTAGCTTCTTACTGTTGTTGTTTAATGTTATTAGGAAGAGCTGCCGCAAGCATCCGAAAGTACCGTGTTTTCCGCCTGATAACTCGCACCTTTCTATAAGTCGCTTTGTCCAGTTATTGGCAATAAATTGGAAAAATCCATAAACATGTCGCACCTTTATTTAAGTCGCATCTATTATGCGTCACCGATACGCGACGCGTCAGCGCCTCATTTGCCCTGCTGAAAATGGTGGCCACAGAAGCATGCACTGAAGGATTTTTAACAAGATTAACACGGCAAAAACAATTATTTGTCTTCTGAAAATTATAGCAAAGATGTGTCTTAGCTTAAACCTTCCTTAATAAATTCACGTAATGGTCAAATCTGCTGGATTTAAATTGTTTTGCTTTGACGGCTTCCAAACGGTCGCGCGCGCTGCAAAAATAAATTATAAATAAATCGAATTTTAGCTCAAACAACTCCAACAGCTAACAGTTTGTAAATGACCACCAAGTAATTACTTTCTGTAAGTTTAAAGAAAATCTGCCGTGTGGTTTACGAGCGATTTGCTAAAAAGTACCCGGAAAAATAACGAAGCTAAGCGCGCCACATTTACAGTACGTTTATAAAACATCAAATTTTATCTCAAATAACTCCAACAGCTAACAGTTTGTAAATGACCACCAAGTAATTACTTTCTGTAAGTTTCATAAATATCTGTCCTGGAGTTCA
>JBBPBX010027859.1:0-36999 GCA_038048925.1 Garcialebias charrua
ACCATGGGAATGCAATGCCTCTGCTTTGCAGTGGTGCTCTGTGAAGTGGTCTGGTTGGCTGAAACTGGCCACAGACCACGCACCCTTCAATGTAGTCCTTGACATCCTTTTTCATTCCAGGCCAATAGGCAATTTGTTTTAATGCCGTCAGCGTGGCTTTATCTCCTTTGTGTCCTGCGGACGGGAGATCATGGGCATGAACTAACATCACCCCCCTTTGGTCATGGGGAACCACGAACACAGGTGAGGACGTTGGTCCATGAGCAAAAGTTAGGATGCCCTTGATTAGTTTTAGCTGTTTGCGCAGCTGGTAAAGGACTTTAAGGTCTGGATCGGAATCCAGTTCGTCTTTAGACGGAGTGTTTTTCTCTGGATCAGTCAGGTACAGTATCATGGAGTTGATAGCAGGATCCGACTTCTGTAGTTGGATGATGTCTGGGTCAGTCAGTGCAGGTCGTACAGAGACTGCGTTGTCAGCAGGTCTGGCTGCGGCCTGTGCACGTGTGACTGCCATAACCCTGACCGAAGGTTGTATTGGCAGAGTCCCGATTAACCAGGAGGGGTCGAAGGACCATAGAGGACCTTCGTCGGCTCCTTCTTTGGCTAAGGAGTCTGCAATGTCATTGTAGTGCTTGTCATCGCCTGGGACTCTAGAATGCCCTGGAACTTTCTTCCAGTAGATCTGTAAGTCGTGTGATGTCACCAAGTGATCACACGCTATGAAAAGCTCTTTGTGTTTGACCACTTTTCTGTCGCTTGTTAGGAAACCGTTCTGTTTCCACACAGCGAGGTGACAAGCGAAACTCAAACGAGCATAGTTAGAGTCAGTGCAGATAACTAGCGTCTTGATGGAGCGTTCTACTACCATCTGGAGAGCTATTAGGATTCCTGCAATCTCAGCATACTGAGAAGTCTGAGAGCCTAATTTGTAGCTGAAAGTTATCTGCTCTTGGTCTTGGAGGAGGACCCCTCCAACACCTGCTCTGCAGATCTTGTCGCGGAGGAATGAAGATCCATCCACGTACAACGTTGTCATATCTTTGCAGATATTGTCATCAAAGAAGTGGTGATTCGGGTCTTCAGTTACTGGGGGTTTTACCTCAACCGGCGGCTGGGTGGCTGGTACATCTTGTGTACACTTCTGGCAGATTGCCAAGTCCGTCCCCAGATGTGACTTCTTGTTTTGACCATAACGTATGTCTAGGTTAAAACTTTGAAGCGCCATGAGCCACGTTGCAACACGTGAGTTTGTCACCACACCATCTCTGATGCGTTCACTGTTAAGAAAGGTCACTGGCTGGTGTTGTGTTTCCACAATGATTTTCTGTCCACCAATGTAGCTGGAGAAATGTTTAACTGCCCACACTGTGGTCAGTAAAGCTTTCTCACAGTCTGAGAATCTCAACTCGGGGCCTGCCATCGTTTTGCTGGCATAGGCTACTACACGTTTGTCTCTGTCGTGTATCTGGTACAGACCTGCACTTATGCAATGAGCTGAGAAGCCCACTTCCAAGTAAAACTCTTTGTTGTAGTCTGGGTAGACTAAACAAGGGGCTGACTTGATCCTGTTTATAAGAGCGTCCATTGCCTGTTGCTGTTTGTCAGTCCAAACAAATGGTACGTCTTTTTTAAGGAGTTCAGTCAGTGGTTTCGCAAGGTCCGCATAGTTTTCGATGAACTGGTTCGAGTAGTTACACACGCCCAGAAAACTTTGTAGTTCTTTGAGATTGGTGGGGACTTTGAGATTGTCGAGGCCTTGGGTGCGAGTCAGCTGTGGTTGTACTCCGTCAGGACCTACAAGTAGGCCAACGTAGTCCACTTTGGTTCTGCACCATTGGCATTTTGACAGTGATATCTTAGCACCAGCAGTTGTCAGCTGATTCAGAACGTGGTCGATCTCAGCCAAATGTGAGTCCAGTGTTGGCTGCCTCAAAAGGACATCGTCCACGTAGATCAGTGTTCCACGCTCGTGGGCGTCTGGACATGCTTTGTTCAAGAAGATGTTGAACTCTGCAGGTGAGTTAGCGTAGCCAAAGGGACACCTGTTAAAGGTGTACTGACGGCCACCAAAAGTGAAAGCTAGTTTGTACTGGTCCTCGGCGCGCACAGGGATGGTCCAAAAACCAGAGGCGACGTCGAGGGTCGAGAAGTACTTACCATTGGTGACCTTGGGCAGTTCCTGTTGGAGTTGCGTCATAGGCCATCTGGATAAGGGAACTTGTTTGTTTAGCTTTCGGTAGTCTATAGTGAGTCTCCACTTACCATTTGGTTTTAACACCGGCCATAAAGGCGCAGAGTAAGTGCTGTTACAGTATCGGATGATACCTTTTTCTAACAGGTCATTAATGATTTCTCTGATAGGTTGATGTGCTGCCAGAGGAATCTTGTACTGTCTGACAAATGCAGGGGGAGCATTAGGCGGGGTTGGGATGCTCACTGTGTGGAGCGTGGTCAACCCACAATCCATCGAGTCAGCTGAGAATGATTTCTCATACGTTAAAAGAACTTTGCGAAGTTTGTCCCTTTCTTCATCAGTTTTCAGGGCGTCGGCTTGAGCGACCACCTGTTCAATCTGTGAAGCAATTGAGAGGGGTTCTTGTCCTTTGGGGAGCTCCATTGAGTCCCTTTCAGTGTCGTGAAACCTGTCTACAGGTAGGGCACTATAAGTTTGAGGACCTAGACTGTCTCCTCGGTTGAAACCGAACCGGTTGACTGTGTCATGGTCGGAATCATTGGGGGAGAAGAGAGCTATGGCCTGTGTTGGTTTCGTGAACAAGACTTGCCCCGTGTGTTGATTTGGGATCAAGTTTTCTGGGAGTCCTCCCAGAAATGGAATGCTTAGCTCAAAATCATGAAAATCAGTAGAGATCAACCATCCTAGCTGTGTGTTTTTTGGGATCAGTACCTCTTCTGTGCTTGTGTTGCACACAGCAACAGTCGTGGTTCTGCAGTCGAGGGTCACTTGGCATGTGGCCTCCATGGACAGTCCTAAGTTGAAAAACATAGGAGATGGTTGAAAGTATGCCTGTTTTGTGCTACTAGCTTGTCCTTTCATGATGTGACACATCACTGGCTTGTTCATAACCTGAGGTGGTACCGCAGTGTTATGGCTGTTAGCAATCTGGCAGACCTCTGGAATGGTCTGTCCAGCCTTAAGGTTCTCTGTGGTCAGCACAGGAGAGTCCTTTGTGGCCGTATCCAGTGACCACAGTACATTGTTGTTGATGTCCACTCGGACACCTAATCTTACCAAAATGTCAGAGCCTATGTAGGTTGCATGTGGTAAGTTCGGGACCACGAGGAACGGGTGATCCAGTTCTCGTTGGTTCCAGATTAGTTTCAGGGCAATGATCCCTATTGCGGTCATTACCTGTTTATCGTTGGGGTCTAACGAAAAGCGGAAAGCCTTTTTGTTCATATCTAGACCCAACTGTTTCTCAACCAAGGTTCCATAGAAAGCTTGGCTGATCGCTGATTTCTCCGTCCAAGGAGACAAAACAGCATCATCGGCGTGGGATCCTTGGATCTCAACACCTTTGACTACCCGTGGTAGGTAGTGTTCAGTGGGTGCTGACTGTTCCAGCTCGCAGAGGAGGCTCTCTTGTTGGGCCTTTTCTGCCTCACCTGTTGCTGAAGGTTCACTTACCGGGATTGTGCTCTCGTTGGAGGACCCCTTTGTGCCTTCCGCGGTACCTGCTGTTAGACAGTCAGTGTCACCTTGTGTAGGCATATCGATTGGCAGTGGTTGGCTCACTCTGGTCCACATTGTTTGATCACCATAATCTATAATCGCGTCGAAGCGGTTTATAAAGTCTTGGCCAACCAAAAATGGGAATGAGTCAACGGTGGACACGTGTACCGGGTGGTATAGCGTCATTTCACCAATCTGCATATGAACCATGGCTATAGCTGTAAGGGTTGTTCTCGTCTCTGAGAGTCCCTGCAGTACTACAGCACATTCTTTGAGGGGTATTTCCCTGTCAACCCCGCTAGCGGCTATCCTTAGCTCCTTCAACAGTGTGGGAGACATAATGGTTATGTCAGCCCCACCATCCAGGAGGGCCTCTTCTGTGAGGACCCCTTCTAAAGTGATTGACAGGTAAGCCTTCTTAGCGGGCCCCTTCCTGATAATGTTACACAGGAACCTATCAGGTTTTTTTCGACGTTTGTTACGTCTACCATTGTCTGTGTGAATTTCATTCACCTGTATTGGTAGTGCAGTCACACATGGGTCTGAGTGATCGGTCTGTGACGAGTCATTGTCTTTGGTGAGTGCGCTTTCCCCCCCTTTTTCTGATGAGGGGCTCTCGGACTCTGTAACAATGACGTCATGTTTACAGTCAACATCTTGTTGACTGTCTATACCCTGATTGTCAGCATCCTGACCATCAGTATCTTGGTGACTGTCAGCAATCGTGGCATTGCTGTTATTTGTGTGTTCTGAGTCACTATCAATGATAGCGCTACACATCACACCAGGTTTGTTTTCCTTGTTTGTTTTTTTCAAACTTTCTAACAACCGACGTATGTTCTCCATCTCTTCTGAAGACAGAGGTTTAGGGCCTTTTTTCTGGAACTTCTGTGGGTTTTTCCTCGCCCCAGACTGTTCAGTTTGAGGTGCAGGAGCTGGCGCATTGCTCGGGGGTCCTCTCTGGGACCACCCTCTTTCATATGAGTCTCCTTGGGACCCATATTTCTTTTTCTTTTGGAAAGCCTTCCTTTTTTGATGGGGCTCTTCCTCTTGATGCGGCCTGTACCACTTGGGGTCTCTGGACCCCTTTTGGTCTTTGTTCCAGCGGACACCTTCATTTTGCGGTCTGTCAGGTTGGAAATTTTGCTTATTCTCGGCTTCCTTAAAAGAGTGAGCTGGCGCTCTTGCTCCTTCAAGGTCTAGCGTTTGGTATTTGACCTTTTCACCAGGACACACTTCAAAGGGTGTTTTGTTTGGTGTGCGACCTGTAAAAACATCTATCGCGCACTCTCTTATGTCTTCGATGGACCTCCGTTTATAGTTTGCGCTGACATGTACTTTCTCTCTTATGTCAGGGCAGAGGTTTTGGCTGAAAATATACTTAAACCCTACCTCCTCCTCCATTTCAGGTTCGCATCTGTCCCCGAAATAGGCACGGAATATTCGGTCATAATATGACCTTGGGTGTTCATTCCTACCTTGCTTGATGTTAGCTGCTGTTATGATGCCATCGGGCCCCGTGCAAGGAGAAAACTCCCTTATCAGCGCAGCACAGAGAAGACTGTAGTCTTTCATCACTGCTTCTCGTTGACGCTTCATAAAAGCATGCACCGTCCTGTCCGATGTTAACCTTAACAGACAGATTCTATCATCATCTGTAGCTTCTGGGAAACGTTGAAGCTGGAAATCAAGGTCCTCGAGATAGATCTTGGTTTCGTGTGAGCCCATTGGGCCAGGGGCGAAGGTTTGAATGCTTTTCGCCATATTCCGTAGTTCAGCCATTGATAGAGGTATTTGTGGGTTATTATCAGATCCACCCACCGGTGCATCCGGTGGGATTGTCGGTTTTAGAGGCCCTAAGGGACGGCGCGGTGGTGTTGGAGGGAGTAGTGCATCTGGCATGGGCGGGGGCGGTGGAGGAGGGAGTAGGTCATCAGGTATGGGAGGAGGCAGCGGAGGCGGTGAGTTCTCAAGGTGTTTACTCATGAGACCCAAACATTTTCTCTCTTCTTCAAAGAGTTTGTTCATTGCTGATGCACGCTCTATTTTACAACTATTCAGTTGGACTTTTAACCCATCATTTTCACGTTGTAACATCATGTGCTGTTCTTGTGATTTTCTATAATCTTCTTGCAGCCTTGTGTACCGTAGTGATAATGATTCCAGGGTGTCCGTGCATTTTTCCAGCGCGTCTCGTGCCTCCCCACAATCCGCCTGAATCGACTTGTATTGATGGTAATACTTATCCTTCTCCACCACACATTTTTCCAAATCAACTTGTGATTGGTCAAAATCCCTTTTTAACACTTTGCATTCTTCGTAGAGACTACGCGTTTGTTCAGCGCTGCCAATACTCGACTGTGTTAAACTCTTTACCTCCTGCTGTAAAGCGGCAACCTCCATTTGTGCTGTTAAACATGATGTAGAGACAGCCCGGCGTACAGCAGTTTCAAAGTCTAGCTTGGCCTTTAACAGAAGGCTTAATTTAGCCAAACGTTTATCTCTGTCTGCTTTCTTTTCAGCCGTTGTGGTTCCAGCTGTTACAGTTTTTAATGCACTGTCCACATCTGCTTCCTCCATCAACTGTGTCTCTTCATGGTAGTTTGTGATGGGCCCTGTGAGTGAAAATAAGGCACATTCGATCCAATCTGCTTTGGTCGGGTCGTGGCCTTGAGGTGGCACAGGCTGCCCTGTATCAGAGGTGTCAGGGGTCTCACCCTCTGTGCCTGCCATCTTTTATCTGGATTTTCAGTGAAAATCAAAATAAAAGATGTTCTGTATTCGTTATTCTAAACTTTTCACTATTTGAAATAAACAGGAAAGTTTAAATGTGCACAGGACGACTGTGGAAGATGATGTGTCAGAGAAAGGAAGAGAAAGGAAAAATTTTTTAGTTATCTGGAGTGAAAACTGTACTTTTGTTTGTTATTTTAAATTCTTTGTATTTAAAATAAGCAAAAATGTTTGTCCGTACCTCTGTTATTCTAAATATTTTATTTAAAATAAACAGGAGCTATTGTTTGTGTACAGAACAAAATTAAAAGCTGGTAACTCACCATAAAATGCTGACTTTTTATGATGTTTTTTGTGAACGTGACTGTTCGTCACTCAAAGTGCACCAGGAAATGACGACACAAATAGGCGGGTCGACGCAGCGCGTCACCAGCTCTGCTGTGCTGAGCGAGGCGGAGCTCGCTACACAGATACGTGACGTCAACCAATCAATCACAGTGCTTGTAGTCCTTTTCCCAAGCAACCATGGTAAATGTAGTTTTCTAACCTTCGACCAATGAAGTACCGGAAATGACGACAAAGTGGGTTGGTCGCAACGGCGTGCGTTCCCACTACAGCGAATCAGCGTTCGCTACGAGTGATTGACAGCTCCCAGCTCTCGTTTCATCCAATCACAGCTCATAAACAAACGTGTACTTGGACACGTAGCTCTAACGTTAGCTCGCACAACAGACCACAACTTTATAGACTCTTAAAACAACTCAGACGCTACAAATTAACTTTCCAAAATTCTGAAACATGCGGCGAACACACCTAGACAGGCCAACTTAGTTACGCTCAGTAACACAGCACTGCAGCTGTTGAACAAACACGGACTCTCTCGGAGCGCGTCAACGTCGGTTCTGGTCCACTTCGTCGTGGATCAGAAACTCGGGTCTGAACAGAACCACTATCCGACTACGTTCTACAGTAATATGCTTCTCTGACCTGCTCTAAAATGTAAAATACCACAACAGCAATCTTGTAGATGTTAAATTAGCTTTCAGGCTTTTGACTCGGCGGTCAAACAAAGCTTTGTACAGGAGTCTGCGTGAACTGGACCGAACCAGGACCAGAACCACCACAGACCACGGCTGACAAAACTTCACCTGAATGCTTCCAACAGCGTCTAACAGAGTTGAAACAATAATAATCTCACAGCTTCAAATGATAAAAACATGCAGAATCTGCCTGCTTTGAACACTTCCAGCCAAAATCATTATCCTCAGAGTTTAAAACTTGGATCCACTTATGCAAACATGACGTTACAGTTCATGAGAAACCACAGAAATCAATAAACTTTCAGAACCACGTACGAAGGCCACCAGATGTAAGAATTATGAGGAGGTCAATATTAATACTGACCTCTTTATCTTAATTAATTTACTTATTCAGATTGAATAGTAAATGTTCACGGATTCTGTTCTTTTTCAGTTTACCCAATATTTCTGTGGTCTTTATGATGGATAAATAAACAGAGCCATTAAGTGACAATGGACATTAACTTAGTTTGGTATGCCAGGCGACACTACCATTTATTTAAAATAAATCAACTAAATTAACACCATTACACTTGATTGACATGATTTCACTTTCTTTCAATTCAAATACGTCAGCACACTTAAATTTAACACAACAGACATAAATATTAGATGTTAAGCATATTTAGTCTGTGGGCTCTTTAACTTAAAAAATATAGTTTCCAGCTTAGATTGAGAGGGAAAAGAGATAGGAGGAAAGATTTAAGAAGAAATTATCCTGAGCATGATACCAGAGTGACACTTCTCATCCGACTTCTGCTAAAATCCAAGTACGTTTTGTAAACAGCTCTTTACCTTTTGACGACTGCCCGGTAAGAGGGACGACCTTGTAGCCTTTCAGATGCACGGATTCTTGTGGGAACCAGTACGATACCTTCAAGCAAGGTTCTGGTTTACGTTTTCCAACGTCTCCTGGTTTTGCTTGGTCATCAGAGAATATGTCAGCTTCAGGCCTCTGACTTCAAGATAAACTTATTCCAGGAAGGAATAGACAAGTTCTTGATCTTACGCTTGTTCGAAGTAGACTCATAACAGCCTGTTATCAGTCCTTAGCTGAAGACGCCGGTCGTTAGCTCTTGACCACACGTGTCCAGCTCTTGGGAAAGTTCACATCTCTTGAAGTTCCCAGCAACTCTCTCAGACTCTTGCCGACTCTGAAGTCTCAGCAAAAGCTTAGCACTAGTACTTAAGGAAGGACCAGTCGAGGAGTTCATTTGTCTTATCATACCCAAGGTTAAAGCCAGCAGCAGAGAGAAATGTTTAGGAAAAAAGACAGATAACGCTGGAGCCCTGCTCATGAGACTGTCTCTGAGTTTCTAAACAAAACCGTCCGGTCTCTGTGACCCGAAGGCTTCACCTTTAAACACAGCAGTGAACACAGTTTAACTCTTACAGAATGACACAGCTTAAAAGCACACATCATGAAAATGACAAAAGTTATTCTTTTGATCACATTAGAATAAAATCAAAGATAGAAATAGTCTCTTTTGGTGACTATATTTATCAGATTATAGCTAAATGAATGATTTTGTAGTAAATGTCTTGCTTTACTGAGTGGTCAGTAAAGGTCATCACTGGACAGTTCAAAAACCTTAATTTGACCCTGGGTAGGTCCATTACATGTCTAATATTGTTTATGAAATGTATTTCCACCAGATATTACGGTAGGCAGAAACAAAAACCAAAGTTTAATAGTTGTTTTTATATAATCCATCCATCCATCCATTTTCTTCCGCTTATCCGGGGTCGGGTCGCGGGGGTAGCAGCCTAAGTAGGGAGGCCCAGACTTCCCTCTCCCCAGCCACTTGGAGCAGCTCCTCTGGGGGAATCCCAAGGCGTTCCCAGGCCAGCCGAGAAACATAGTCCCTCCAGCGTGTCCTGGGTCTTCCTCTGGGTCTCCTCCCGGTGGGACATGCCCGGAACACCTCACCAGGGAGGCGTCCAGGAGGCATCCTAACCAGATGCCCGAGCCACCTCAACTGGCTCCTCTCGATGTGGAGAAGCAGCGGCTCTACTCCGAGTCCCTCCCGGATGACTGAGCTTCTCACCCTATCTCTAAGGGAGAGTCCAGACACCCTGCGGAGAAAACTCATTTCAGCCGCTTGTATCCGAGATCTCGTTCTTTCGGTCACAACCCAAAGCTCATGACCATAGATGAGGGTGGGAACGTAGATCGATCGGTAAATTGAGAGCTTTGCCTTTTGACTCAGCTCTCTCTTCACCACGACAGACCGGTACAGCGCCCGCTTCACTGCGGATGCTGCACCTATCCGCCTATCGATCTCACGCTCCAGTTTTTATATAATGTATTTGTTTATTGTTATGGCTTTTCTGTGCTGCAATTTTAGTGGACATAAAATTAGAATAATACAGATGCACAATATTGACAATAAATGACTTTGAAGCTTATTTTTTTATTATTTTATTTTTCTAACCGCGTCACAGAAAAAGTACAACTTTATAAATTTAAGAATTTTTAAAAAGATGACTTAATTAAAATTCTGTTCTTCTGTGTTCATGTATAACATACACTTGCACTGAACGTACGTATTTTAGTGCGTGTTAAAAATATGATTTTGTCTATCCACAGTATTCCTATGCCCCATGATGCTTTGCGCGAAATGTGTTTACATGCGAGTAATACAGTTGAAGACAGTCCAAACTTTGTTGTTTTCGTTCATTAAAAATGTGGGAACACCACTCGTTTTGTTAAAAGAGGAGGGACAAATAAAAAGAAATTACAGATGTTACCTGATCGCGCAGACATAATTTAAAACTACATAAATAGCGAACGCGTTTGCTCCGGCCTCTCGGCTAAGGTTTATTAGCAGCTAACTCGGCTAAAAGTCACGGTCGCGTCTGAGATCTATCGTTTTAAGACAGTAAATCTTCCAAAACTCTCATTGATAAACCCTCCCCGACTAAAAAGATGTTACCTGATCGCGCAGACATAATTTAAAAATACATAAATAGCGAACGCGTTTGCTCCGGCCTCTCGGCTAAGGTTTGTTAGCAGCTATCTCGGCTAAAGATACCGGTCGCGTCTGAGATCTATCGTTTTAAGACAGTAAATCTTCCAAAACTCTCATTAATAAACCCTCCCCGAATAAAAATATGTTACCTGATCGCGCAGACATAATTTAAAAATACATAAATAGCGAACGCGTTTGCTCCGGCCTCTCGGCTAAGGTTTATTAGCAGCTATCTCGGCTAAAAGATACCGGTCGCGCCTGACATATATCATTTTAAGACAGTAAATCATCCAAAACTCTCATTAATAAACCCTCCCTGAATAAAAAGAAATTACAGATGTTACCTGATCGCGCAGACACAGCCATAGAGAAGGATGCAGGAACACTCTTTCTTTGTTTTGGGTCCGTGTTGAAAACACTGTTGTTTTAGCCAAAGATTTAGCTTGGTCCGGTTGTTGGTGCAGCCGCGAACAGCACAGCAGGTACCTGAACCCCGGTAGGACATTTCAGTAAACGTTCCGTTTAAACAAAAGCTGTGTTTGCTCCGATAAAATGAATGAAAATAACTTTCAAAAACACCCGCGATCCATACTCGCCTATGGAATACAGGCACTTCCGGTGTCGGACAGGAAGTACAATGCACATTCGCTTCTACAGTGACACCCCCAGGAATACTGTGGATACTTTCGAGTTAGTCTCATTAACTTTTATTGAGAGAATTTATTGAACTGGTACCCAAGTACATGTTTTTTTCTGTCATGATCAAAATTGAATATTGTTTTTTAATAAAATAATGTAATGTGTTGCCTCAGTAACAATGTTAGTTTATGACAAGAAAGTTAATGCTCAATAGTCCAGGTATCAAATCCGATAATTCTCTATTACAGTTTATTTTTAGTAGAAACGTTGTGAGCGTGAAACGTTTCTACTAAAAATAAACTGTCCAGATGACCTAATAGAGAATTATCGAATGTTAATTTATGTTTTTTTCAGGTTTATATATTTTTTGTTTTAGTATGGCTTCGCTGGACATTCACGACGAGGTTTATGAAAGTGACTTCAATAACATTCAAAATTCTATGTAAGTAGTATTTGTCAATATTTACTCAAATATTACATGTTGAGTATCGAAGACTAATCTTCTAATCCCTTTAAATAGTATTGACTGGTCTGAAGACAACATGGACACCACACGAGGACAAACAAGACATTTCCAGAGGAAGAGGAAACCTTTGAGTTTGACAGTGATGATGACTGAGTGACAGCTCTGTTCATCAGGCAGTCAGGATGCTTAACACTCTGCCTGCACTGCCCTCCCTCCCACTTAATAATAATAATAATAATGAATTCAATTTATAACGCACTTTTCATTAGTGAAAATCTCAAAGTGCTAACACACATTGAATGTTACACACATTCATACACCGGTAGCGGCAGACTACCATGCAAGGTGCTTTCCAGTCCTACCGGGAGCAACTTGGGGTTAAGTGTCTTGCCCAAGGACACAACGACACATGGTGTGGGGAACCGGGATTCGAACCACCAACCTTCCGATCGGGGGACGACTGCCATTACCACTACGCCACAGCCGCCCACTTGTACTGCCTTAACACAAAAAAACTTTCACACATTACCACACAACACAAAGTTTTTAACACTGGACTCTGTGTCATCAAACGGGTTATTCACTAAACTCTCGGTCATGTGCTCATTCAGTTTGCACTACTTCTCATATTTGCACTGTTTGTATTACATCACTGCCTATAGTCATACTACTGTTTACATTTACTGTTTAAATTTATTTAAATTTATTGCTACTGTTTACATTTATTGCTACTGTTTACATTTCAATCACCTTTATTTAACCAGGTAGAGCCCATTGAGATCGAGATCTCTTTTACAAGGGTGACCTGGTCAAGTGGTCAGCAGCACACGTCACATTGGCAATAGGCATTTGCACTTATCAAAAAGAAAATAAAGAAAACTACAATCACAGTAAACAGATGTTGACAGTTCAAAACCAACAGGATATGACAGATTTCTATATACATTATATACAAAACAAGCAGACAAAAAAAACCAACAATGACATGTATATTGGATAAGTAGTGGTTAGAAACATCTGCAATGGTCAAGTTTCTTGATGACATTTTCTACTACGGTTGACATAAAGGATCCAGGAGAGATGAATGTTGATAGTTTCAGATCTTTCTGTAAGTTGTTCCAGGCTGAGGGGACGGCGAAGCTGAATGCTCTTTTTCCTAGTTCAGTTCTGACAGGAGGAACTGACAGGAGGACCAGATCGTTAGAGCGCAGGGAGTAATGACTGTGTGATGTTTGTATTAAGGAGGTGAGGTATGACGGGACCAGGTTTAGGAGGGTCTTGTAGATGAAGGATATCCAGTGAGTGTATCTGCGAGTGCTGAGAGATGACCAGCCAGATTTTACGTAAAGCTCACAGTGATGAGTGCGATAACATTTACACTTTTCATATCTACACTACTGCTGATATACAGTATATATTCTTTTTAATAACATTATTACATATGCCACTTTACCTCTATACCAACATCAACTACCTCATACTCATTCATTAATTCATTCAACCTTTATTTATACAGGCTAGCCTCGTTGAGCCACGGGGACTCATTTACAAGAGGGACCTGTGTCACTCACACCCAGTGTCAATTTAGAGTTACCAATCAGCCTAACATGCATGTTTTTGGACTGTGGGAGGAAACCGGAGTACCCGGAGAAAACCCACGCATGCACAGAGAGAACATGCAAACTCCACCCAGAAAGACCCCCGGACCGGGATTTGAACCGGGGACCTGCTCGCTGAGAGGCAGCAACTCTACCAGTTGTGCCACCGTGCTGCCCATATACTGTGTATATGCTGCTTTGTCATTCTTTTACAAATGTGAAATGCCAGAACCTGCATTTATTTTATAGATATACTTTACACTTTATTTCATTTTATGTTTATGTTTATTAAATGTTGGTGTTTGGTGTTGGTGAAAACTTTTTTTACTTTTATACTACTATGCAAAAACTCAGGACAGTATTACACTTTTATTATTTCATTTTATGCTTGTTTATTAAATGTTTTAGTGGGTTAGTGTTTAAATGGTTACTGTTGAACCGAGGGACTGAGAGAAATGCAATTTCAATCCTGTGTATGTCCTGTACATATTGCAGTTCTGACAATAAAGTTGACTTTGACTTTGATATGTAAAAATAAAGTCTATTTTTAAGTTGCAACTTCCTGGCTTTGTGATTTTGATTGTCATTATGACCATTGTTGACACAGTGATTTTGCTTAATTCATACTGAAATGAACTGTTTGGTAAATGATTCAAAAGATAATTCAGTAATGTGCAATGTTAAAATGAGACATATAGTTCTAAAGAATGAATTGTAAAAAAAAACAATTAGAAGCACTTTATTAAAAATAATAGCAAATAAAAATATATATTTTTAAATGAATAACTGCTATTAGCCATGTCTTCTCTGCTGAGGTCGTCTGAAGATGAGCCCACACGGCGTCCTCTTCTTCGTCTCCCACGTGACCTGCCTGATCTTCCACGCAATCTGCTTCCTCTTCGGACCGTAGAAGTCCCTCTGGGTGTAAATTCCTCGTCGGAGCCCATCGACAATGTTTCTAAACTCTAGATGCATAACACAGATAAAATGTCACACTGCAGCAAAGTAAGAGCTACACATAACTTATTGAAAGGGTTATACATAATTTACGATACTTTATTACAAATACGCAAAGATTTGAGAAGGAAATAGTCCATCCTTACCGGTGACTGCGCCGACGCCATTACAACTGTTTACATGCATGCACGTTCACGAGACAGGCCAAGCTGTGAAGGAGGAGCTAAGGAGGCGGAGTTGCAGGTCAGCCAGAGTGCAAGGGGGAGGAGGGAGAAAGGTCTCTGTTCAAAATTTTCCTAAGTGCCAGCGCTTTCCAGAAATCGCAGACCCCACCTTTAACACATTACCCTACATATTTATCTAAAAATACATACAGTATATTTGGAGCCATAATGAAGGAAAAAAAGAGTTAATTTCTTACTGGGAGCTGGTCAATTCTTCCTCCGTCTGTTAGCATGTTAGCTTGTGCACCTCCGAGCTCGCAGCTTCACACGGTCCACAGCGTTTACAGCAACGTCTCTTAGCATGTTAGCTTGTTGCTAGCATGTTAGCTCGTTGCTCAGCTGTAGCCTGTCTGCCTCATAAACCTCCGCTCAAAACAATAAGGTCTCCTGTATTTCCACGTGCATTCCAGCGGTCCAGAGTTAGCATATTTAGCATATTAGCCCCTCCTGACCTCCTCTGCTCCGGTCTGCCTGAGGTCTCCTGTAAGTTTCCAGAAGTTTCCAGCGCATCAAGCTCCCCCTCCCTCCCTCCCTCCTGTAAGTTTTGTTTCGGTACCGTATTTTCTGGTGTAAAGGCGCATAAGCCACGTAACTTGAAACAATGCTTTTCAATGGGAGGGCGTTCGTAACCGCGAAACGGCGTAACTTGAGACCATCGTAACCCGGGGACTACCTGTATTTGAATTAAAGATGGCATTTATATCAGTGATTGCAGATTAATTTTCCCCATATTGTCATGTTTTACCATTGCCATATATGGCTGTGGCACAGTGGTAATGGCAGCCGACCCCCGATCGGAAGGTTGGAGGTTCGAATCCCGCTTCCGCCCAGCATGTGTCGTTGTGTCCCTGGGCAAGACACTTAACCCTGAGTTGCTCCCGGTAGGTCTAGATGGCGCCTTGCCTTGCATGGCAGGCTACCACTACAGGTGTATGAATGTGTGAATGAATGGGTGGATGGCTGGTATTGTAAAGCGTTTTGGGGCTCCACACAACGGGCTGGAAAGCGCTATATAAATAAGCTCCATTTACCATGTTTCAGCCCCTCATGCTATGTTTCTGCTCATTCATGCCTTGTTTTTTTGCCTGGTCATGCTTTGCCTCTTAGCCACACCCACTCTGATCCACATCTCAATCAGAATGTTTCCTGCTCTATATAACATGTCCATTCATTCTTGCTCCCTGCCAGATTATCAAACTCTCTGTGTGTCTGGGACTCACTGGGAGTTCACAGCTGAGACCGCAGCAAAATAAAGATAAATTCAATGTGAAATAATTATTAGATTCTTGTGGAATCTAATAATCATCTTATTCGATGATTGTGGATTTGTATTTGAAGGATACTTTTTATTTTCTCTCTAAAATAAACTAAAAACATTTTGCCCTGGCAAATAGCATTGGTTTCATATTTGATATGTTCATGTTTATGTTACTTTAAATGAACTTTACTGCTTGGATTTAATTATGCGCATACTAATGAGATCAACCATGATTAATCACAAAACATTTGAGATTAATCACAATTTAGATTTTTTTTGCTTTTCCCAGCACTTGTGTGTGTGTGTGTATGTATGTATGTATGTATATATATATATATATACATATATATATATATATATACATACATACACATATATATACATATATATACATATATATATATATACATATATATATATATATATATATATATATATATATATATATATATATATATATATATATATATTTTTTTTTTTTTTTCTTTCGGCTTTTTTCCCTGCGTTAGGGGTCGCCACAGCGAACTGGTCGCACGAAGATTTGGCAGTTGTTTTTACGCCGGATGCCCTTCCTGACACAACCACAGACCACCGAGCAACCACAGCCCTCTGTGTGGAGCAGAGAGCTGATATCTAGGGTTCCCGGGGGAGCAGATGGTGTGGGTTAAGGGCCTTGCTCAAGGGCCCAGAGTGGGGCAGATGAGGGTGGAGACAAGTGTGACCGCTTCACTTATCCCACCCACATCTTTGATGTTGTCGGTACCGGGGCTTGAACCGGCGACCTTCCGATCACAAGCGCACCTTCTTAACCTTTGCGCCACCACTCCCTATATATATATATATATATATATATATATATATATATATATATATATATATATATATATATATATATATATATATATATATATATATATATATATATATATATATATATATATACACATATATATATACATACAAAGTATTTGCAATGTGGTGGTGGGCAAAAAAAAGGCAACATTTCATCTAGAGTTCCTTACTTTAATTCCACACTTTTAAAACGTGTTTCTCACCAAGTCTGTGGAAATTCAGCTGTGGGTTGTTAAAGACATTTCAACTATCATGCACCTTGATGGTTTCACTGTTACTGTACATCTCCAGTCCCGACTGTTGTCCAGGTGAACCCCAACGTGTACTTCTCCACCACCGCCACTTCTTCTCTCGTGATGTAAAAAAGTGTTGGACCTGTTCCCGCGTCTCCTGAAATCTACAATCGTCTCCTTTGTTTTGTTCACATTCAAGATGATTGTTTCCACACCACGCCACAAAGAGGTCCACCAGTTCCCTGCACCCAGCTTCTTGTCCATCTCTGATACACCCGACTACTGCAGTCATCTGAACATTTCCGCAGATGACATGAGTCTGTTTTGTACTGGAAATCTGAGGTGTAGTGTGTGTGTGTAAAAATAATTTAGGACACAAGTGTGTGGTGATTTAGGGGACGGCAGAGTTTACGACGTGTGTACGGAGGAACAGAAGTTGTTGCAGCATGTTGGTGACTTCATCTCTCCTGCTGTGGAGAAACGATACAGAAAAGGATCGAGGGACAACAACTTTTCATTTCAAGGTTGTAGAGAAGTGTGCTCCTGAGTCCTCTGACATTCCAGATGTTGTCAGGAAGATACATCTGGACTTCAACAACATCTGAGCTAACCTGACCTTCTGTCAGTGTTTGGTACATGTGAAGCTCTGCTGAGGCAGGTTTCATTCCAGATACTGAACATGTTTTTTCTTCTGAACAGCAGGTGGCAGCAGCAGCACCACTGCAGACAGAAGGAAGGACAAAGGACTTCAACCAGCGACCTTCTCTCTGACAGGAAACAGCTCTACCAACTGATCGCTGGTTCAAATCCCAGCTCCAGAGTTTGCATGTTCTCTCCATGCATGCGTGGGTTTCCTCCACAGACCAAAAACGTGCATGTTGCCTCTTTTCCACCGCTCGGCTCGGCTCGGGTTGGATCGGCTCAGGTCGGCTCAGTTCGGGTCGGGTCACATCTATGTTCTGTTTCCACAGCTTTTTTGTACCCCTTCTGTGGGCGGGGTCCAGAATCCTACTCGTCTTACCACATGGTGGCAGTAGTGTTCCCTCAAGCTATTTACTACAGTACTAGCCACCACTAGAAGAAGAACACAATAAAGGCTTTGACAGAATGTTGTGAAAGAGATGTCATGCTATAATGAGTACCTCATGAGCTGTAATCTTTAAACCCAATTCATAATCCTACCTTGTTGCCTTCTTTAAACCCATGTATTTTCCAATTTAGTATTTTTACAATAAAGATGTATTAAAGCATATTTTATTATTTAGTTATGCACAAGGTGCTTGATAAAGTTGCAAAACCATATTTATCTGAGCTGCTTCAACCTTCCTGCCCTCCCCGATCTCAGATCAGCTGAGCAGTTGCTGCTGACAGTCCTCAAAACTTTTTAAATCTTATTTAAAAACACACATTTATTCCTTGGCTTTTAACACGAGATCTTATCTTTTATGGCATGTTAACACACCTGCAGTAAGACTGGTATATGTATTTATTTTTGTATGCTTTTTATAGTTTTTAATTAACTTGTCTTTTATGTTATTGTACAGCACTTTGGTTGACCCTGTGGTTTTTAAAATGTGCTTTATAAATAAAGTTGATTTAAAACATCACACTGTGATCTTTGAAACTGCCAGAGTTTCCCTGGTAAAGTTGCTGCTGGGTGGTAGATGGTAGATGGATGGTCTGTGAATTCTTTAACTTTAAACTGTCCAAAGGACTTTGGCCACTTTTAATTTTTGACTTTTTTTGTATGACTTCATCCTAGAACCAAATAATTTATAACGTAATAACAGTTGAGCAGATTCTAATAATCTTTATCTTATGATTCTTTAAAGGTCAAATGCAAATGGAAAGTTCTCTTAACTTCCAGTATGGATTTAAACACAATACACACTTCACATTATAAAATAAGTTTAGGAAATTGAATGTTCGAGGACACCACTTAAGAAAATATAACGTTTAATAGGAAAAGTTTGAAGTGACAAACAGAAGTAACAAATTTCCATCTGGTGTCTCACGTCTTCCTCCAGAAGATGACACAGGTTGTTGAATTCTGGTGATTTTCTTCTGTTGACTGTAAAAGAAAAATGTGATTAATTTAGTCCAGAAACTGTTTTTTTTTTTTTAAACAACACAGTGTGATCACAACATGTTCATATACTGACTTTATCCTGTTGGAGTTATTTGAAATAAAATTCAATGTTTTATAGACATAAATGTGTCAAGCTACCTCCATTAATTTTCTCCCTTGTACTTTGTATCACATATTATCAATTCTATCAAAAACCACATAGCTGATATTTTTCAAAAAAATCTAGTGTGATCACAACATGTTCATATACTAAATGTATCCTGTTGGAGTTATTTGAAATAAAATTCAATGTTTTATAGACATAAATGTGTCAAGCTACCTCCATTAATTTTCTCCCTTGTACTTTGTATCACATATTATCAATTCTATCAAAAACCACATAGCTGATATTTTTCAAAAAAATCTAGTGTGATCACAACATGTTCATATACTAAATGTATCCTGTTGGAGTTATTTGAAATAAAATTCGAATTTTTATAATTTATTTTCGTTGTGCAAGCACAGTTTTGGAAGAAGTCAAAGCGAAACTACTTTAAATGCAGCATATTTGACCACTACGTGACAATATTAAAGCGTGGTTAAGCTCAGGAGCCCTCGTACTATAAAGTCAGCTATGAAATATATTTTATATCTGTTCATTGAGCTACATTTAAAGACACAAAGCCGCCCGCGCGCCGCGTGTTGCTCGTGGCGAACCTGCTTTTTAAAATCCTGCAGTTTTGAGCAATACGTGATTTTATTAAGGACACGTTCAGCTGAAGACCCATCTTTGCTATAAATTTAAAAACAAATAATTGTTTTTACCGTGTTATTCATGTAAAGTCCTGCCGTGATCTCTTCCCTCGCTTCCGTGAAAACAGCTCGAGTCTCCTCCTCCCTCCTTCCGGTGCGGGTGAGCTCGCCTCAGTACCCCTCTGAAACCAGCCCAAAAATCTCAAGAAATCTCGCGCGGCTTAGCACGGAATATCCGGTGGAAAAGGATGAAAGGGGGTCTCTGCGACGCACATATGACGTAACATCCGACCCGAGCCGACCGGTGGAAAAGGGGCATTAGTCTGCCTTCAGGCCCAGGCCTCCCTTGCAAAACAGATCTGTGATCTCAGTGGGATTTGCCTGGTTAAATAAAGGTTAATAAATAAATAGGACATGCATTTTTTTTTGGTCTCTACGAATGGGTAAGGATTCCATTGGGACTGACCAATGTGCCAGCTGCATTCCAGAGATGTATGGAAGGTGTATTAGAAGACATCAGGGATGAGTGCTGCGTACCTTATTTAGATGATATCCTCTGTTACTCACAAACATTTGAGGAACATGTGGACCATCTGAGGCAAGTTTTCTGCAGAATGAGACAACATGGCATTAAACTTCGACCAGCCAAATGCGAGTTTTTCAAGAGACAAATTCGTTATCTGGGACGAATGATTTCAGGAGAAGGCATCCAGATTGACCCAAAAGATTTGGAAGCTGTAATAGCTCTGAAGGAGAAGAAACCTCACACAGTTGGAGAAGTTCGGACATTGCTAGGTTTCCTTAGTTATTACCGATCCTTCATCCAAGATTTCTCACGACTGGCAAGACCTCTGTTTGAACTCCTTCAAAGCTCAGCCGACACAAGTAAGACCAACAAGCCCCAGACTTCTAAGGGTCGAGGTTGTAAAATTAAATAAAACACAGGTCAGCTTCCCTCTCGCACACCTGTGACATGGACGACTGAACATCAGACTGTGCTATCCATACTTGTGGAGATGCTGATCAGTCCACCCATCTTAGCCTATCCCGACTTTGATCGTCCGTTTGTTTTGCATACAGATACATCAAATGAAGGGCTTGGAGCGGTTTTGTATCAGTCCCAAAACAACAAGCTACGTGTTATTGGCTACGGATCTAGGACCTTAACACCCGCTGAACGAAACTATCACTTGCATTCTAGTAAACTTGAGTTCCTCGCACTCAAGTGGGCAATTTGTGATAAGTTTCGAGACTATCTGTATTACGCACCAACTTTCACGGTCTATACAGATAACAATCCCCTGACTTATGTTTTGAGTTCTGCCAGGTTAAATGCTGTAGGTCATAGGTGGGTTGGGGAATTGGCTGACTTCCACTTTGATATCAAGTATAGACCGGGAAAGAGGAACGCTGATGCAGATATGTTGTCCAGATACCCAATAGGCCTTGAACAATATATGAAAGATCACACCGAGACAGTGTCACCTGAAGTAGTGTCTGCAGTGTGGCAAGGCAACAAAGCAACACAAAGCAATGATGTTCCCTGGATTGCTGCATTACAACTTGCTGATGAAAATGATGAGGCTAACTTACCTGATGGTGCCATGACCATTATGCCTGAAAACATCAGAGCAGCACAACAAGAAGATACAGCTATTAAAGAGATTGGGTCATTGAAACAAAGAAACTGGAGTCCAAATGAAAAAGATAAAAGAACTATGTGTACCGAAACAAGGAGACTGTTGTATGAGTGGAACAAGCTAGTCATGGAAAACGGACTACTTTTCCGGAAAACAGAACTAAACAAACAGCTAGTTCTCCCAGAAAAACTCAAACCACTAGTGTTGAAGAGCTTGCATGACGACATGGGCCATGTCGGTCCTGACAAGGTGATACATCTGGCTCGAGAACGCTTTTACTGGCCGAACATGCAACAAGACATTGAGGATTATGTGACAAAGAAATGTCAATGTATTAAACAAAAACATCCCAATGTCCCACAGAGAGCTCCAATGGGATCCATCACAACTAGTGCGCCATTTGAGTTGGTCTCTATTGATTATTTGCATTTGGAGCCAAGCAAAGGGGGATACGAATATATCCTGGTTGTCGCTGACCATTTCACCCGCTTTGCACAAGCGTACCCAACGAGAAACAAATCCGGAAAGATAGCAGCTGAAAAGTGTAGTGATACACCTAGCCTCTGATATTTCTGTCTTGACCTTCAAGTACACCTCTCCACATCTCTCTGAAACTCTAAGTGTTACACCTTCTTGAAGCCCTCAAGGAGACAAATTGACACTTATATTTTGGTTAACAATTATTATGAATTAATGGACACTAATTAATCAGATTGAACTTTCTCTTTAATGTGTGTTAATTCAGAATTGATCTACAGTATATTTTTGTCATTTCAATGATGATCTGTTACTTGCATGACTTTGACCCTTCGGCTGGTTTATTTCTGCAGAAGCAAGCAGTCTTTGAATCTAAAGCACAAGGTCAGAGTAAACGTTTAACTTGCAGCTTCTTTTGTGTTGTCTATGAAGTTAGACATAACATTAGCATATTCCAAGATTTTATTCCTCGCTTTGGGTACCCAGAGAAACTATATCATGATCAGGGACGTGAGTTCGAGAATGGCTTATTCCAAAGATTACAACAACTCTCAGGGATTTCTCACTCACGCACCACTCCCTACCATCCGCAGTGCAATCCAGTGGAGCGACTGAACCGCACGCTTCTCCAGATGTTGCGTACCCTACAAGAGGAGAAAAAGAGTGACTGGAAAGATCATCTGCCACAAATAGTGCATGCATATAATTGCACGAGGCACGAAGCAACAGGATACTCACCTTTCTTCCTATTGTATGGCAGGGCTCCACGTCTACCAGTCGATTTGCTCTTTGGCACCAGGAGAGAAACTGAAAACTACAACCATCAAACCTTTGTTAAAAAGTGGGCTGAAAGGATGCGTGTGGCGTACCAAATAGCTGCCAACAACAGTCAAAAGTCTTCAGCTAAAGGCAAAAAGCAATATGACAGACGTGTCAGAGGTGTCGCTCTTCAGGCAGGTGATAGAGTCCTGGTTAAAAACCTCTCAGAAAGGGGAGGTCCAGGTAAACTCCGCTCATACTGGGAGCAGGTGGTGTACCGTGTGATTGAAAGAGTGGGAGATGGACCCGTTTACAAAGTACAGCCAGAGAGGGGTAACAAAACCATGCGTGTGCTTCACAGAAATCTGCTGCTGCCTGTCAACGATCTACCTCTGGAGGACGAACTTCCTGTGAGAGAACAAACAAAACAGAAAAGAAAGCGACAAACTGAAAGACGTGAGAATGAACCTGAAATGCATGACTCCGAAGAAGAAGAGTTTACTTACCACCATAACCTCCGGAGCAGAATCCCGTGTTATGGATTTGTAAACCCACAACAACTACGGCCTAACCAAACCCAAAATGAACAAGAACAGGTGGTGACAAGACAGAACCAAGAAAACCAAAATAATCTGCGTGCAACAGCTGAAGAGTTCTGTCCTTCTACAAGGGAAGCCACTGTCAGTGAAAGAAATACTGCTGAAACTGACGAAAGATCTGAAATGTGTGAAAGAGATCAGGATCAGTTGGAGATGGATGAAACCAGAGGGGAAAACAATGTACGGAGATCAGAGAGAAGAGGGAGACCAACAGAAAGACTAACATATGAGACACTTGGTCAGCCATCATACAGCTGTTGGAGTGCAGGTGTTAGTTAGCCCGTTGCTATTCAACCAACCCTTCACAATGACACCTGGTCTACTGCCATTTCCCTATGTTCCATATCCACATCTGTATCAGCAGTACACTCCCATACAGTGAGACTCACACAAGAAATCGTTAATGTCAGGAGACATTTTTTTAAGTGAGGGAGAGTGTTGAGAGGTGAAAAACAAGGCAATAGCAAATTAAAGCAATAATTAAGAAAATAGGAAAATAGACACCCCAACATAATTTTTATTTTTGTATCTTTAATTTCTCATTGTATTAAGTTCTTTAGTGTCATTTTAGGGCCAGTTTACACAGCGCGTATTTTGAGTGTAACCGCTACTTTCTCTTTGCGACTTTGCTTATCGCCTACACGACGCTGCTGGCCCCCCTCTTTGACTCCGATACTTTTCTGACCCTGCTCTCAAGGTGGAAGTTTTTCGCTGACCCCCCGCTGATAATGTAAACATCTCCCGTGGAGCTTTTGTGTCAACCACATGCGCGCAGCCCGCATGCGCGGACAGTCTGACATTTCACGTGTCACGCTGCAAAATATAACAGTTTAACAATAATAAACAGTATTTATGTTGGCGTGGGAGATGTAAATTTATCTGAACTACAGTATCTATCTGGACTCGTTACATTTTTTAAACAGTGCGTAACGTGCTGTGAAAATGAAGACACCAGGTTTATTTTTTATTTATTTATTTATTCAGTACCACAAAGTTTACAACACAAACACTGAGAATTAAACTGAACACACTATTAAAACACGTGAACCGAACTGTAACTAAGTTAATGAACTGGACTCTTGCTGTGCGTTCATCTGGACCCATCAGAACCGCCGAACCGTCTGCCTGGAACGACAGCTCCACCTGGCAGAAATAAATAAATAAATAAAAACTCAGTTGTTGTGTGATCAAATTAAACACAAGCAAACATTATATTAAGAACGTTGATTTACCTGCTGTAAGTCAGCTGTTTATCACGGAGGAAAGTCCGGTTCTGGTCCACAGTCCACTCAGCGGTTCTGGTCCACAGTCTCAGCGTCTGGTGTGTAGCTTGTTAGATGAAGAAGGTCCCGCTTGGTGTCAAATGAAATCTGTCGACTCTTATCCAAATTCCAGCTTTAACTTGTTGTTAACTTGTTGACAACAACTTGTAGTTAGCTGATTTTAGCCAGAGAGGAAAACAGACGAGGCAGGCTGCCTCTCGGCTGCTGTTTACCTCAGGCAGCGCATGCGCAGTAGTGAAGGTTCCAAAAATCACAGCGCCATCTAATGGCCCAGCATGGTAACTACAGTGAAATCATGAGGACGGGGGTGGAGAGGGAGAGAGTCGTATCCACAGAATTCGACCGTGTCAACGCAAAACTTTTCACCTAATTAACATACAGTACCCAAAACATCCGTTTCCCCCACACAGTGTCCGTGTAAACAGGGCCTTAGTTAGTTCTATGCAATTTCACACAAAACCGCTAGAGGCACTGTTGCGTTGGTGGCATAGAGAAGATTGAGCACACAAGAAGAAGAATAAATCTTCTGGTTGAATGTGAAAAAAGGCTCAACGTGTGTGTCTCGTCTTTCTCATACCACAGGTCAGTAAAAAATGTGTTTTATGCATATATATTAGTTCTTGGGAGAGTTGAAAGGTTATTAAATCGAATCTCAACTAATGAGTCACGAAGTTCGTTTTATAATTGTATTGTGTACAAAAACGGGACTTGTTCATGAAGGCTAATTGGAGCTAATGCTAGCAGATTTTGTGTATGTGGTGTTGCTTAGCAACAACTGAAGGCCTGCTGAATTCACTTTGAACTTATACTTTGCACTTTGTGAGGCTGTTCTCACACAAAGGACATTTTCTGTTCTCTTTATTTATAAAATGGACATTTTGTTATGGGTTCATGAAAAAACAGAAATATTGTTATGACATTAAGTAAGTAATGGCTGCATATGTGTGAAGCTTAGTAAAGAGAGACAGCATTAAAGGAGCATTGCACCTTTTCAGTTTAAAGATTAGGTTTTCTTTGTGTTTAGAGAAAAGTTGTTCTGTTAAAACAATGGATATTGCTAACAGCTAAGGTGTTTAAATATTAAAATATATTTTATTAATTTTTATTTTTTTTGATAGTTAAATACAGGTCTCAGTAAAGAGGACAAGGTATTGAATTTAAAGCACTAATTACAAAATTAACATGGTTAGAGAAGTAGCCGATGGGCAGGTTTTGCTTTAAGCGTCTGCCATTTGGCATCACATCAGCGCCCGAGATCTTCCAGCGGTTGATGAGCACGTTACTCAAAGACTTAGAGGGGACTGTTGTGGTGATGGACGACATACTGGTGTTTGGATCAAACAAAGAGGAGCACGACCAGCGCTTGGATGCAGTTCTACGGACAATCAAAGCATCAGGCCTCAAGCTCAACAGGGCCAAGTGCCACTTCAGGAAGGCGGAGCTACGGTTCTTCGGGCACATCATCAGTGCGGACGGTGTGAAACCGGATGACAGCAAAGTGGAGGCGATCGCTAAGATGCCCAGCCCCACAAACGTGGAACAACTCAGGCAGGTACTGGGACTAATAAACTATGTGGGTAAATTCCTGCCAGGCCTGTCCACCATGCTGCATCCACTCACCAATCTACTCAGAAAAGAGACTGTATGGGTGTGGGGTGAGCCTCAGGAGCAAGCATTCAGCAAAACAAAAACAATGCTCGCATCAGCGCCGGCACTTTGTTATTATGATGCGGGCCGACCAACGGTTGTCAGTGCAGACGCCAGCATTTATGGCCTGGGTGCTGTACTGTTACAAGACCACGACGGGGAGTTGCGGCCCATTGCCTTCTGCTCACGGACACTCACAGATGCAGAGAAAAGGTATTCGCAGATCGAGAAAGAGTGTCTGGCATCTGTTTGGGCCTGTGAACGTTTTGCCCGCTACATTCAAGGGATGGGCCACGTACGTCTACAAACGGATCACAAGCCATTGGTTCCTTTGATAAACTCATATGACCTCGACAAAACACCACTGAGGTGTCAGAGACTGTTAATGCGCCTGATGCGATTTAATGTTGTTGCCGAACATGTTCCTGGTAAACAGTTAGTGGTGGCAGACACACTCTCAAGACACCCGCTGCAAGAAAACTGCCAGTCCGACATTGAGAGTCAAGTCAAGGCTTATGTGAACAACGTCATTGCCAACAGGCCTATAAAGTCACAGAAGTTGGAGGAGATCCGCAGTGCCACCCAGACGGACACAGAACTTCAGAAGGTAGTCACTTTCATCAGAAAGGGTTGGCCTCGGAGAGTGGCAAAGAGTTCACCGCTGCAAGGCTTCTATGCAGCCAGAAGCCATCTTTCAGAGTCAGAGGGTCTAGTGCTCTACCATGATCGTATTGTAATCCCCACAGCTCTCAGACCTAATGTTTTGGATCAACTACATGAAGGTCACCAAGGACTGACTAAAAGTCGAGAGCGAGCTAAATTAACAGTGTGGTGGCCCAATATTGGACTTCAAATTACAAATAAAGTGAGATCATGCAACTTTTGCAGAGAGCACAAGCCCGCACAGAGACGTGAACCTCTTGTGCCTACACCCTTGCCCAATGGCCCCTGGCAGAGGATTGCAGCTGACCTGTTTGAATTGGAGGGTAAGAGCTTCCTCGTAGTTGTTGATTATTTTTCGAGAGACATTGAGATTGCTCCCCTCACTACCACTACAAGCAGACAGGTCATCAACAAGCTTAAAAACATGTTTGTGAGATGGGGAATCCCGTTGGAATTAGTCAGCGACAACGGAACACAGTTCACAAAATCTGAGTTCAAAGACTTTAAACAGAACTATGGATTCACCCACATAACATCAAGTCCTCATTATCCACAGTCAAATGGGGCTGCAGAAAGAGCAGTCCAAACAGCCAAGTACATCCTTAGACAACCTGACCCCTGCTTGGCTTTAATGAGCTATCGCTCTACACCAATCACAGCAACCGGCGCGAGTCCAGCGCCGCTTATGACAGGACGCCAAATCCGTACCACCGTTCCAGCTCTAGAAAAGACATTGTTGCCCTGTCCAGTCAATCAGGACGTGGTGTATCAAAAGGATGCTGCAGCTAAAGACTCTTATAAATTCTTCTACAACCGAAGACATTCAACTCATCCACTTCCTGAGCTGCAACCAGGTCAGGAGGTTAAAGTGAAGCTGGATGGAGACCAAGGATGGACGACGCCAGCCAAAGTCATCTGTAAGACCAGAGAGCCAAGATCCTACTTGGTGGAGATGGCCAACGGGAAGGTGACCCGCCGAAACAGATGACACCTTCAGGCGGTCCCAGGGACAGCGGATACAGATGAGCAACACACTGTTCCAGCTACACCACAGCATGATTGTACAACTACAGAAGTGGTGACTCCCCAGGAACCACCAGCAAGGCAGCCACCTCCAGATCCTGTTCCAGGCTCTCCCATTGGGTTAACAACACCCGTGAGAGTGACTTCAAGAGGGAGGGAGATAAAAGTGCCACTTAGATTTAGAGACTAGAGACTCATATTAAAAGGGCAGAATAATCCCTTGTGATGTCCTGTATTTTGAAAACGCTGTTCCTGTATGTTCATAATACAAAGAGAGCGGGGGGAAAAAAAAGTTTAAAGAGTTTCAAATCCCTGTATTGATGGTAAAGTAATGTAGTTTAATGGTATGGGTTCAAATCATAACGAAAAGGGTTACTTTAGTTATGTTCTATTACAGGCACTGAGAAGGAATTTTTATTTACCGTACTTTGTTTGTGCTTTGCTAGCTTTATTTTATTCCTTAAAACAAGAAAAGAGGGGAGATGTTGTGAGATTAACCTTTGTGTCCTAGTGAGGCTACCATAGGGGGTTGCCGGAGCGGGAGCAGAGCTCGGGTCAGTGTTGCCAGGTGTACGATAATTATCGTATTTGTACGATAATTTTGCCCTCTGTACGATGTACGATCAATAATCCCGAAAATGGCCAAAAATACGATAATTTGACAGTTCCTTGAATGTGTAGTTGTGATCGGTTTCCATCAGCCTGTCGCAACTGTCTGTCGGAGTTTTTTGTGAACCCTGAATGCATCTTGAAATTCCAGCCAATCGTGCTTTTCTAAATGTGACATAAGAGTGACGTGCATGCAGAACAACGACCATGATTGGCTGAATAGCCCGCTGCGCCCGCCCCATGAGTTAGAAAAAAAGAAAAAGCAGAGCCGTGTCTCGTGTGACACCGGTCTGGAAGAAGAAGTGATGAAAATGAGAGAACATTTATATAAAGTTAAATGTTAAATGATAATTAAGAAATATATTAAGAAAATATGGCAGGAAACCTGGGACATTACTGATACAGGAAGACATTTACACAACAAAAAAGGTAGGATATACAAGGAAAGCAGGAAGAAACAGGAACTTACTCGCATTAGAACAGGACACACAGACCTTAATAAATCTCTTAAAAATAATTGGAAAGCTTGCAACAGGACTTTTTTGTGACATGTGCACCAGCAATCTCCCTGAAACGGTTCAACATGTATTTATGGGATGTCCAGGGTATGAAACAAAGACTGCATTAACAAAAATAAATAAAATTAATATTAAATTTACAATTAGGGATGTTTTTAGTAGTGATATCATTAAAGCTAAAGATCAAGTTATTATTTCCTTGAAAATACAAACTTAATAGACATAATTTAGTTGAGTTATTAAATTAAAACCGCCATGAAACAAAACAAGAAGCGCGGGGGGGCGGGCTCATTAGTTGCCACCAGACATTAATACGTATTATTGTCTATGGTTCCCACCCGTACTGACGCCACAAAGCTGTGAGTGCCTGTTAGACGCAATTCAACAACAGAGTGACTATAGACCAGGGGTCACCAACGTGGTGCCCGCGGGCACCCGGGTGCCCCCAAGGACCATTTGAGGTGCCCTCAGACCTGTTCTAAAAATAGCACAACTCACTACTAAGCTGCATTTAAAATTTCATTTTATTCAGTTGTTGTTCTTTTTTTGTATTTATATATATTTTAAAATGTCTATCTTAAAAATATGTTCTTAAAAATATGTTTATTATACATTTTTTTCAATTTACGCTTTGTTATTTCCAAAGAGTTTATCAAACTGGTGCCCTTTGTATGACTCCGTACTCACAAAGTAGCTCTCAGTTTCAAAAAGGTTGGTGACCCCTGCTATAGACTATAGAGCATACTTGTCATTTTGGTTTTGACGGGTGTACGATAATTTCCCTCAAAATACGATAATTTTAGGGCTCTAGTACGATAATCCTACATTTCTCACCTGGCAACACTGGCTCGGGTGGGGGCTATTATTAGAACGCTCTTGACATGTACGCACGCGCCTGCTGTTCAACAATAAAAGTAGTTTACTCCCAGTGATACTGTGTCCTAGCGCCTCATCTCATGACAAGAAGTAAAAACTATTTGTGAATTAATTTTGTAATTTGACAGAATCCATAATGCTACATAGAGCATGTTGAAAGAATGATTGTTTGGTTTAAATGTATATTATAGTCATTGTGTAATGTAATGAAGTTAATGGTTCTCTACTAAAGAATGTGTTACCTGAAATATATGATCTATGAAGCGTGTTTAGAGCACACAAGAAGAAGAATAAATCTTCTGGTTGAATGTGAAAAAAGGCTCAACGTGTGTGTCTCGTCTTTCTCATACCACAGCATCACACGTTGAGAGATCATCTTACACCTTACCCTCCGCCATCCAAGGTTGCAGGGTAACATAAGCATCAGAGAAATTTGGAAATGTTCAGTATGCTTAGACTACACCACTGGATGGATTCTTCAGCTACTCCCGTCTTGTTTCAGCTTCTGCTAAATTCAGCCTTTTGTGCTCTTGTCAGCCTCTTTCTACAAATTTTAACTTTTTCTTCTCATTTCAGTTTCTTTATGTCAATTTCAGATATGTGTGTGTAATTTCTGCCTCTCTCTGCCTGTTTCATCTTATTCTGCTCATTTCTGCTCTGTTCAGTTTTGTCTACACATTTCTGCTTCTTTCAGCCAATTCCAGCTGTTCAAATTTAATTTGTCTTAACAGATCAGTGATTAAATCTTTCCAGCTTCTTCAGCAGCGTTCAGCAAAAACCAGTGTGCATTCACACTGCGTTTTCACAGGAAGTAACTTTTTATTAGTGAGCTTTATGTTTCGTAACACGGAGCCGACAGACTGGAAATACATATTTTAAAGTTAGTGCACATCCAAATGTTTTTTTCCAAATCAGTTTGAATTTATTTTATTGTATAATTATTTTAACTTCATCATAAAGCAACAAAATACCACAAACAACTTAAATTTTAAATATGTAACTAATACAATAAGCTTTGGCCGGATTAAAAATCACCTATGGTTATGGATAATTCACTTTGAAATGTAAAATAAACTCAACAGGAGGGGATCGTCCTCATTGTGCCAAAAAATGTATCCCAAAATATCAAGCTGGTCCTGACATGAACGTCTCAGCCTATTTGGTATAAAAAAAATTAAAAATAGTCAAATGATATTCAGAAATCCAAGTAGATTTTAACACATTTTGTGCTTTTCTAACTATTTTAACAATTTTCTGATGTTTTGTTGTTTAACTTTGAGTCTTACTCGTTCAGTAAAACCTTAACACTGAAGTGTCAGTGTGAAATATTAGCCATTAATCATGCTGCGGTCTTGGAACCCAAAAAAAGGATTTTGTGCATCCAGACTGAAAAATATTTGAGTTTTGTATCAAGTTCATCAATAAATAAATGGTCAGGTTCTGGTTAGCAGTTTGGCACATCACTAATTCTGACTAGCCTGTGTATTTTGAGTTTTTATCATTTTAAAAGCCATCATGTTTCTCATGTTAACAGTTCTCAGATATTTTCACAGTTTTCTGTGTATGAAGAATTTTAACAGTAGGGTTAGACATTTTTAAGATTATAACCACAGTTTAAAATTCTTGTTCTCTCTAATACAACAAAAGAAATGGAAAGAAAAGCTTACCTATTCTTGTTTGACCCTCACCCATTCCTTTTTTTCCAGACCTTGTGCTGCTTGCATGTAACTGGAGAACAATGGGCGACAGCTTTTTTGTCTGCCACCACTTGGCGGCGCTCTACGCCTACGGATATGTGTTGGTGAGTTGCTCCGTTTTCGTGGTAATCAGGGCCGGCCCAAGCCTCCATGGGGCCCTAAGCAAAAAAAAATTGGGGGCCCTCTATTTCTGTTAATAATGTAGATTACTGCAATAAACAGTCAGATGATCAGATCGTTCACCCACCTAACATAAACTCGTTGCAACTCCGACAGCCATGTTTACATTATCCTATATGTATCATCCAGTGCAGGAGCGTCAAACTCATTTTTATTCTGGGCCACATCAAGATCATGAATGTCCTCGAAAGGCGGGACATGGCAGAATGCATTGATAAAACGACCTACTTTGTATTAACAAACTGGTAAAATAAAACTTTCTCTGCATTCAATGACTACTTCTAAAAATTTAATATTTTATGTTTGAGTAATTTGGCATTATAAACATAAAAACTGATTTGATTTGACTAATAAAGTAATAATAATAATAATGAATTTAATTTATAACGCACTTTTCATTAACGAAAATCTCAAAGTGCTGATACTGAAGCACACAACTGTTATCTTGAAGTTCTGTCTCTGTAGCGTCACAGAAATGGTTATGGCGGCCGGATTTGGCCCATGGGTCTTGAGTTTGACACATGTGATCTTGTGGTACTAAAAGTAACAAACAAACAAAAATCACCAGTGTGCAATGTATTTTACAGCAAAAGTGTTGTCTGGTTTATTACCTTTGGTTTTAAAGAACTGCAACAGTAATGTTCAAAAGTAATTTTTAGTGCAAGATGAACAACAAACAACATAAAATAACCTGGATGCATAAAAATAAATTAAATTGTGCAAAAACAGACTAAATAAATTAAAATAACAAATATCAAGGAAATCCTTAAGATGAGATAAGATAGAACTTTATTGATCCTGCAGGAAATTGTTGTGCCAGAGTACTTTAAAGACCGTGTAAAGTGAATTTCAACATTTTCTTCAATAAACATTATAAATGTGATAATTGTAATCTTGTAAATGAGTAAAAAGTCTCAAAATTGTAGCTCAATTAATTTTGGAGTTATAGAGCAAACTGTGTATACCGTATTTTCTGGTGTATAGGTCGCACCTGTGTATAGGTCGCACCATCCAATTATCACCAATAGATTGGAAAAATCCCTAGATAGGTCGCACTGGTGTATAGGTCGCACCTACATTTAGCTCTGCTGCAAATGTCTGCCACAGGAGCGCACAGCAAGGCTTTTAAGAAGATTAACACTTAAAAACAATTATTTGTTTGATAAAAATTATAGCAAATATGTGTCTGAGCTGAACTTTTCCTTAATAAATGAACGTAATTGTGAAATGAGCTGGATTTAAAAATTTGTTTTGTCGAAAGTGATAACAAGCCGTATACAGGTCGCACCTGAGTATAGGTCGCAGGCCTTGAAAAAACCATAAAAAGGTGCGACCTATACACCGGAAAATACGGTAAACATATTTCTATTTCAGGATTTTTTAGGCGTGTTTTAAACGTGGCCGCGTTTCGTCACGCGGTCCTCATTAGTATAGCCCCACCCCCTGCAGCTCCAGCCGTATAAATGCGTTCTTCGGTGGAGCCGTTCACTCGCTACCGACCATCTCCCTCCTGTACTCTCACTCCTTTTACGCATGGACTGCAGCTGCTCCATTGTGACATTTCTTTTTTTTTTTTTGTTGCCAAAAGTCAAGTGATCACTTGAAGCTGTCACCATTCATTCTTGAACTTGTCACGAGTGAACTAAAGTCATGTCCAACGAGGCTGCACCAGGTTCTAAATATTTCCTGGTGTGCAGGTCTGCTCTGAAGGAGAAGCGCTCCCTGTTTTTAATTTATTTTTTAAAAGTTTTCATGAACATAAACACAGAAAACCGCTGCGCAGCCCTGTGTCTTTTGCTGCTGGAGCGACCTGCACCTGTTTTCACATCCGAGCCCCCCCGCGCGTGTGTGTGTGTGTGTGAGAGCGCCGTGACTCTGCTGACACAGAGATGAGATAACTTATCAACGTGATTACTCTTTTTAATCACCAACACAGACCCCGCATGAGGTGACCGGCCAGAACTCAGATAAAAACAGAGCAGGTTTTCACTGCTGCTCCTTGTCTGTCTCTCGCTCAGGGCAGGAAAAGGACATGAGTGCAGTACTGCGCTGAAACCACGCCCACGTGCTGACACGCCCCCAGCGTTCTAGGGCAAGGCAAAATCATGTTTTTTCATGATTTTTGAGACTTAATTTTATAAGGAAATCAATGTTTTTAATCAGTCAGATTTATATGGGTGATTAATAACACATATTTATGCCGTGTGACAAAATAAAAACACACATTTAATTTCACTTTACACGGTCTTTAAATAATGTAAATTAACCATTACTTGAAAGTTTTATGTGGTTTCAAGTTGAAACCACATAAAATTGTTTAAAAAAAGACATTTAAAGCTGAATAATTAGTTCTTAATACTATGTAAATGTATGCAATAAATCGCAAAAGCTGAACTTACAATATTACGTAGAATAATATTGAAATCATTACCAAATTTTTTTTGAATTCCACTTAGGGGGCCCCCTAGTGGCCCCGGGGCCCTAAGCAGCGGTTTAGTTTGCTTATGCCTTGGGCCGGCCCTGGTGGTAATGATGTGAATTTTAAGACACTTTTTTTATTTGCACAACATCAATTTGCCCCTTAAGTGTTTTTTAAACTGATTGGTTTGATGTTTTGTTGCTGCAGACCCGTGGCGTTCTTCCCTATTTTGCCAATTTCCGTCTCATTTCCGAGTTATCCACGCCATTTGTAAATCAAAGGTGAGACTGAAGATACGTCTGCTTGACTCATGTAAATCTATTCAGGTTTTATAATCCCGTTTTCTCTCCAGGTGGTTCTTTGAGGCGTTGAAGTACCCCCGCTCACACCGGATGGTGGTACTAAACGGCGTCGCCATGGCAGTGGTGTTCTTCGTAGTTCGCATCGCGGTCATGCCGTCCTACTGGGCGAGCGTTTTTGCCACATTTGGCACGCCAGAGTTTGAGCGGCTGGGCTTCGGTGCCCAGGTGGCCTGGATCACCTCGTGCATCGCTCTGGACATCTTGAACACAATCTGGATGTACAAGATCGCCCGTGGCTGCTACAAAGTCCTGACAGGGAGAGGAGGGCGAAAAGTGGAAGTGGAGAAAACGTTTTGTACAGAGGAGAAGCATGCGAACAACCACGCGGACTGATGTAGGATGAATAATAATCGGGCTCGGTCAAAAGCAGGAAGGCTGGACTCTTAAGGAGCTTCTGGCTGTTGCTATAGTCTCAGCATCCCGTCCCCTTCGAAGTCAGAGTCCTCAGATTCTGAGCCCAACTGGGGAGGAGGAGAGTTCCCTTTGACTCACTCAAGCACCAGCGTTTGCAGATTATCACACTGCTGGGAGGAAGCTTTCTGGTTTCAGATGAGGTAGAGTACACGAGCACACTTTGAACACCATCTGTTCCTCGCCCCCTCCATCACTCCATCATCTCCTACCCCCTAGTCTGCTCTCATGCTCAACTTCAGCCAAAGCCCAATCTTCTCAAGTGTCTGTGGACAAAACAGGAAAGCAATAATACTGGAGGGGTCGGATCAGAAAAAAAACGATGTGGAAAAAGTTGAGCCTCCTCAGAAACTCGGTCCTCCCTGGACAACTGGAAGCTTCTTCTCATCCCAGTGTCCGTCCATGCAGGCGCTGGTCGTCGGAGCGAAGAACTCTCAGACCCACACAGTGTTTGCATCAACCTCTACAGGGCTCTTAAACTCGTCGAACCTCAGAGCACGAGACAGAAAAACACCAGAATGCCTCTCCTAGTTTTACCTGCTGTGGCCTCCTTGCAACAAGTAGCGCCTCTCTCTGTCACCGGCCACGCCCTCCGTTTTTTGGTTTCAAACGCTAAGAGTTGAGGAGAGAGGACAAAGCACATTCTGACATCCATCTCATGATTGTTGTTGATGTATTATGGTTTCAGGATTAGCAGTCACAGTAATACAAGATCCACTGCAACCCTCTGCCTCTGATCGAATGTTTTTGTTCTACCTCTCCCCCTGCCTTACAAAGACTGTACGTCCCTTCATCGGTTTACGTTTTTATACTCTTTTATCTGGTACTGGTCATAATAACACTGTCTCAGACGGACTTCAGTAAAACGGCAGCGTCACTTTCCTCGCAATCAGTGAATCTCCCAAAACAAATGTCAAACATCTGTCATCAGTGACACTGTGACCCTAACTGAAGGAAAATCTACTCGATCCATTATTTTTACTTTTTCTTTCCTGCCGCTGTTTTCAAGTACAGTATACTGTAGTGTGTAATATGTACACTAATCCTGGTGCCCTTGGAAAACGGCACTGGCTCATTGGCAGAATGTCAGCAATAGTAATGCTAGCAATATGCCTTTTTCTTTTTCCAAAAATGTTCCGTTCACATGAAATTGTCTGCTCCTGGTTTTAGAACAGTAGCCTGCATGCTTAATTTTTCTGTATAAACTGTATATCATCATCAGCGTAGAGCATGACAAGACATACTTCTGTGATGCCTCAGTGAAACGTCCAACGTAGATGAATACCATCTAATTATTTATTGCATTAATCCAGTGCTAAACAGGGGGTTGTCTTCCACTCCTGGAGCATAATCAAAGCATGAACTTCTTGTATTTTTTGATTGTTTCTCCTCTCCGTGCATGTTTATCCAGTATTTAAATGTTCAGGATCTATGCAGGTGTTGTCTGCGTAGAACTGTTTACTCTTCTCCTACATGTCAGGTGTCCCAGCTTGGTTTTACAAATACAGGGACGGTTTCTGGTCAGCGGACTGCTAACTGCACAGACAGAAAAACAGGAGGTTTCACATTTGGCTTCTGCTTTACACATCTTCACATTTTCTCATCATACTGCAGGTTTACTTGCATCACCTCGAGTATACTTTACTGATTTAACCTGACACATGTGACGTCTGACGTCAAACTAATCAAATCTTAACTAGGTTTTCATGAGCACGAACAATTGGATTTTCATAGAATCATCAAGAAATTTCTAATGGATTAGTTTCATGAACAGTAAAGGCATGAGCCAAAGAGGCCAGCTGCACATCACACACTGAATATTTCATTAGTTTTACTTATGTGTGTGCGAGTCAAACTATGGAAGCATATTTCTGTCACCTCCACAAAATTAAACCATATCACATTGCCTTGTGAAAGAAATATTCAACCAGTTTATATTTCATGCTCTAACAATATTTGTTGTTTATTACAACACACACACTTATGTTCCAACAAATCCTTTTCTTGTTTATATAATATAATGTAATGCGATAAAGTTTAAACAGCAGCACTTTTTTTGTTATTAGTGTTTGCTGCAGTTTAGCGCCCAGGTTGCATCAGGAGCAACATCTGGCGTAAAGTAATAACCAAGTCATTTGTGGTGGTGACCCCTGCAGGAGGAAGCACCCGAAATAAAAACAGTTATGGGTGTTGTGGAGCTCCCTTTCACAAGAAAACATATTTTTTAGTTTTTACAATATATTTTTCCATGTTAAATTTGTTTTTATATTATTGCATACACATACTTGTCATATTATAATAAATATTTTGAAG